>JACCGJ010021239.1:0-63262 GCA_013407085.1 Atriophallophorus winterbourni | reverse complement strand
TCAATACTTCTTTACTGTGCCGTGATGGTATTTCGACCACAGTGCAGCCTTTACTGTGTGACACTGCTGGATTCAGTACGTGTGTGAGTTTTGCGTTTCTACATGCTCGGATAACTTACTATCATATCACACAAGCAGGACACCCTGACTTATCGGGAAACTGCATCAGCTACAACAGAAAAAAATAGAACGAAAAACCATAAATACTCTGCAAAAATTGGAGACATGGGGGCACCTCACAGAGGAAGAATACTTTCGTATGAAACCGAAAGATTCTACGACACCCAGGTTTTGACTCCCGAAGATCCACAAAGAAGGTATACCACTTTGCCCAATCGTATCGCTATCAGGAGCACCCTCATACAAGCTATCCAAAGAATTGAGAAGACTACTATACCTTACCCATGGGTCAGAACACTCAATTCAATCAGCCGAAGAATTTCGGCTGAAGATCAAAGGAACCAAGATCCAAGATGACGAGATTATGGTCTCATTCGATGTTGTCGCACTTTTTACCTCGATCGACACCACCCTAGCGAAACAAACAGTGGCATCACTATTGAACGAACGAATGATGGCCGATGGAGAAAGACTTAACAGAGAAGACCTATTAGAATTGCTTGACTTATGCTTTACAACACAATTCACCTTCAACGGACAAGCTTACGAACAAATAAGAGGAACCCCAATGGGCTCACCAATCTCAGGACTAATAGCTGAAATCGTAATGCAAAGGCTAGAGCAGATCTCTTTACCATTGATACAACCCACCCTATGGGTACGCTATGTAGACGATACCTTCGTGATTATTAAACGATCAAGACTTGAGGAAACCTCACGATTATTCAACTGTGTCTTCATTGGTATACAGTTCACAATGGAAAAAGAAACAAGCGGTCAATTACCATTCTTAGACGTGCAAGTCACCAGACTGAGTAACGGCGAACTACAGACCAATGTCTATAGAAAGCTGAGCCACACCGACCAAATCTTGAACTTCAAAAGTAACCACCCAACAGCACACAAGAAAAGCTGCGTTCGGACGTTGTTTCAACGTGCTATAGCACAGTGCAGCACGCTCACACTGCAAAAAGAGGAAGAACAATATCTATACAAGCTATTCCAGAAGAACTCTTACCCGAAGAACTTTATCCGTAGATGCCTAACGACACGCCCTAGGCGAGACCAGACTGATGTTATGCAACGGGCGGCGTTACCATACGTCAAAGACATCTCGGAAATGACATCAAGACTCCTACGACCTCACGGTATTTTTATCGCCCAAAAACCAACAGCAACGCTACGTAACGTGCTCACAAAAGTGAAAGACGCAATACCCAAAGATGAAAACGCAAACGTAGTGTACAAAATACAGTGCACGCACTGTGACAAACACTGCATCGGGCAAACCGGTCGAAAACTAAAAACTCGAATCCATGAGCATCAACTAGCCGTACGACGTCACGACACCAAGTCTCTCATATCAACGCACGTCGACAACGAAAATCACGAGATAGACTGGCATAACTGCCACATCTTGGGCCGAGCTAATAACAAAGCAGCACGAGAGTTCATCGAAGCCTGGCACTCCGGTGAACGATCGATCAACGAACGCGTGAGCTTGGACGACATCTACGCACGGATGCGACTGAGACGAAGAACCGAAAAGGCAGCCAATCACATGCGATCACGTGACCAATGGTCGGCCGGTCAAACACCATCGCCAGTGCCACTTCGAGCAGTCAATTTGCCACCAATTGCTGAAGATGTTGCCTAGTCTGGCAATGAAACATCCGGAGAACAAATTCAAGTAAGCTACAACAACGACCCGAGCTACAAATATTCCAAACAATACTAACACACAAGCATAGTACTTGTAAAACAGTCTGTAAACATAGTTGATACCCACACATAAAGAAGGATCACTCCATGATACCTGAACGAAGCGAGAATCAACTCTCTGTGACAATTTAGCATTTGCAGAAATCAGGCAGCATAGAATAATTTAATGCTAGAGAGGTAGATGAATACTACGTTAGACCATTTAAAATACAGGAGTGAATAGCAATAATGTTGATACACTGCCAATTAGGACATCGCGATGGATTCTAACATGAATATATTAACATAGTAAAATATTTGATCGGTGACAGAGAAATTAGTAGGGAAAGTTAGGAAAGTAGCTGTCGAAAATCAAGGGTAAATTAGAAGGGGCTGTTTATATTCAGCGTGCATTTAACTGACAATGATCGAAATAAATTTACCGTGAAATTCTCGTTTCCCGGGTTTATAGACATTCGACTCGGTAGGGGTCTCGTGGATGTCAACATCTTTTGGAAGCAGTATTAAGCCACCATGTCTGCCGGTTGATTGAACAGTATTAGTTGTGGAATTATCAGGATTCAGTGTGTTGATTGTTGTTTTTCGAGAATCTGATTGTGAATACGCTGTTGTGGCCCCAGCAGTCTCTTGCGTTTGTTGAGAACATACTTCTGCCTTAATGGCTGAATCGGTTTTGTGGGGATTCAGATTATCGCTCCGTTGGTGAGATCTGGGTAGATTGCTTCGTGTAAAGCCTCTAACTGCTCTGCCTCTCTGTGACGTTGCATTTCGCATGCGATTTGTAGCATATGATTCATTATGTGAACGAGGCTCATCCGTTTGGTTATCAAAGTTTGAGTATTTTTTGTTTGAAAAAGCGTTCACATTGTCATACCTCGGATGCTGGTAAAACTGGCGATCTGGTTTTCGGGAATGTGGAACACCCGACATAATTCAAATCCAATGGCAGTTGGCAGTGGATTTGAACATTAATAACGAAAATCTTCACGAGTAATCAAGCTACCTTGAAAACGATGAGAAAAAGATTACTAAAATTTTACTAACGCAAATTTGGGGGCATCATTAGAAAGCAGTTGTTGAATATGAATTTTGGAGAATTAAATTTGTAGAAATGATAATGTATAATGTGAAAATAACTGAGTCAAAGCTTCCTGTATTCGTATAGCCGAGACCACAATTAGAGACAAACTTGGAAATAATAACACGTGGTAGTATGCTTTGGCTTTCAGGCATTGCTTAAAAGCATGTATGTATTCAATCATAAAACTGATTTGTGCAAAGTGCTGCACATTAATAGACTGTTTTTTATATAAAATAATACCGGATAAAAAAATGTGACACACATAATAAAATACACTGCCGCCACTGACTTCGGTTTTCAGCCATATCTCGTAAGGTTCCCAGCCAACTATTAGGTGGAGCTTTTGGACCCCACCCAGGCAAACGAACACGCCCAACTGAGCCTAGCGCTACGATAACTTTCTTCATCCCAACGCTCCACGTCATGGACTGGCCACCCGATCGTTTCTCCCCGTTTCTGTCAGGCTCTGCCAATAAGGCGCGGTACGGTAAACGGTGAGGAGGCATTCTTAATACATGTCCCAACCATCGCAAGCGAGCAAGAATCAGCATTACTCTGTCCGTGGCCACCTGGTCCTAACACCCGCTTACAGACATCTATATTTGTAACACGATGATGCCACCGAATGCGAACAATCCTACGCAGGCAACGGATGTCAAAAACAGAAAGCCGATGGACATCTTCCGCTCGGATAGACCAGGTTTCACAGCCATAAAGTAGTGTGGCGTTGTACACTCGGCCTTTAGTATGGAGTATGGACAAACTATATAAACACGAACATGTTGAAAAAGAGAATTCGGAAGATCGAATTTGATAGGTCCGCTTGTCGTATGACGATGTATCGTGCTCGTTTGGCAGGCAATACAATGTTTAGCTCCTTGTCCCTCGCGGACATGGTATACCAGAAGAGGCGTATGAATCCGCAAGGATCACCGGCTCGACTGGTTGGGATGATGTCGGAGTCCCTGCTTGGTCTCTACCTCGCGAATGGCTTGTGAACTGTACCTACAGCATCCGGCCCCGATAGGTGCGATCCTTAATCTCGCTCCGCTGCCTTGCGGGTTAGGCTTTCGGGCAAAAGGCTTGAGGTGGGAGTCCTCAAGATCAACTCCTCTACTTCGGCCTGGGCAACCGGGTAGTATCACGCCCACACCCAAACAATGACAATAACCGCACTAGAAATTCCTACCTCTATCTCCTCTATCTCCTCTATTGCTTCTATTGCTTTTTCTCCACATGTTACCATCCCCGATTCGCTCTCTCTACCTGATGTACGACTCATGCCGTCTAGACAGCCGTTGATTGCTGCAACTCTTCTACGCCCGCGGGTTTCATTTAGGTTAGCTTCGTTTAACGTTCGGACCTTGCTACAACCGGGACAACAGGCCGGCCTTGCACGAACGCTTGAGACGTTAGGTATTGATATCTGCTGCTTGTAGGAAACCCGTTTCCGTGACACAAGCGAAGTCTGTCAGTTGGTCTCACCAGCTGAACCAGACAGCAGATTCCACCTGCGCCTCTCTAGTGACCCGGATGCTTCCTCTGCCGGATTGGCTGGCGTCGGTATCGCGCTCAGTTCCCGTGCTGAGCAATCACTATTAGAGTGGATTCCCGTTGACAGCAGACTGTGCGGTGCACGATTTCGTGGCCACTGTCGGGTGAACAGGCGGTGCGAAACGCGGAGGGATTTGTTTGTGATTTCTGCCTACGCTCCAACGGACTGTAGTGTGGATCTCAGTAAGGACAACTTCTATGAGAAGTTGCATAGTTTGTTTCGCAAGGCACGCAGGACAGATGTCGTAATCATGGCAGGGGATCTCAACGCTCGCGTTGGTCGCCTGTCTGAATACGAGCGCCACCTAGGAGGTCAGTATGGGCTGGATGGCGGGCGTTCAGATAACGGAGAACGATTGCTCACATTCTGTGGCGATCACCGCCTCTATCTCTCCAGTACGACATTTCGGCGTTCCCAGCGTCGAATGACCACATGGCGCTCACCATCACAGCACGTCTGGTCTCAAATTGACCACATTGCTATTAGCTACAGGTGGCGTGGTAGCATCAAGGATTGTCGTTCATACTGGACCACCGGTGTGAACTCGGACCATGCGCTAGTCTGTGCGACAGTCAACTTCCAATTTGGGGGTAAGGCACGCGCAAGACGAACTCATGTAGACACCGCCTCTTTGATGCTCCCCGCTGTCAGAAACAAGTTCCATCATGCATTGACCAGGGAGCTCGCAGAAGCACCCCCGTCTGATGTTGAGCAGCACTGGAACTTCGTTCGGACAGCACTGTCCTGCGCTACTTCTGAATGCTGTCAACCCACCCGCGCTTTGCCACGCTCTTGGATCTCGGCCCAGTCACTTGCTTTAATCGATCACCGTCGAACTTTACGCACCGGCACTGAACACAACCGTGCTCGGAGAGAATTCAATACCCGCTTAAAGGCCAGCTTAAGGAATGACCGCGAGTTATGGTGGACGCAACGTGCTTGTGAGATGGAGGTTGCAGCCGCATCGGGCAATACTCGCAAATTGTTTCAGTTAATTAGAGCTACTGGTTCGAAACTGAATACAGTGAGCGAGACTATTTGCGAAACCGACGGCTCGCCGATCACCAATCTTAGTAGAAGCTTGAAACGATGGGCTGAGCACTTTGGTGCTCAGTTCAGCCAGCCACCTCCTCCGACCTCGCCGCCTGGGACACCGATTTGCACGCCTTGGCCCGTTTCCTTAGCCGCTCCTGATCTCCAGTAGGTGAGAGAGGTAATTCGAGCACTGAAGCGCCACAAGTCACCTGGTCCTGACGACCTCCACCCGATTTTGTTTAAAGAGGGAGGTGATCTTGTGGCAGCGGAGTTACGTGATTTGTTTACCAAAGTATGGGCTGAGGAGCGGGTCCCGGCGTCATGGGGTGAATAGACGGTTATCCCAATCTTTAAGAAGGGCGCACGGAATCGGTGTTCCAATCATCGTGGGATATCCCTGACTCCTGTCGCGTCTAAACTCCTGGTTTCCATCCTCCTTCGTCGGCTATCGCCCATTCGGGAGTTACGTTGCCGTGAGGAACAGGCTGGATTCCGCCCGGGGCGAGGATGCGTGGATCAGCTTTTTGTCCTGCGACAGTTATTAGAGCACAGACACCGGTACCGGCGACCAACCATCGTAGCTTTTCTGGACATCCGGGCCGCGTTCGACTCGGTGGACAGAACTACTCTTTGGAACTGCTTGCTTAGGAGTGGCATCCCTCCTAAGTATGTCGCCATCTTGAAGGAGCTCTATTCTCACTCATCAGGGAGGGTCAGGGTCTACGGCAGCCTATCGCCGGCGTTCCTCACAACCAGTGGCGTGCGCCAGGGCTGTCCGCTGTCCCCATTCTTGTTCAACTTTGCGATCGAGGATGTCCTCCAGAATGCTCTCCTTAGCTTCACTGAGGGTGGGATCGAGCTACTTCCAGGTAACCGTGTCACTGACCTTGATTATGCCGATGACATTGCTTTGCTTGGTGATGATCCGGTGTTCCTACAGAATGCCCTGAACCAGCTAGCATTGGAGGCGTCTAGGTACGGATTGCACTCAGCTCCAACTAAGTGTAAGGTTCTTCTTCAAGATTGGGAGGGGTTGCAGCCCACTCTGACGGTCGATGACCTCAGTCTGGACTGTGTGGAACAGTTCACCTATCTTGGTAGCTGCATCACAGCGGGAGGAGGACTGGAAAGTGAGATCGGCTCTCGCATAGCGAGAGCTCGCTTCGCGTTCACTAGTTTAGGTCATCTCTGGAAGCGGTCTGACGTGAGTTTGAGACTCAAGGGGAGAGTTTACCTGGCCTCAGTCAGGTCGGTCTTGCTTTACGGGGGCGAGAGCTGGGCAGTTCGCGCAGAGGAGCTCCGGCGCTTGGAGGTGTTTGAACATCGATGTTTACGGAGGCTTGCACGAGTGTGGTGGCAACACCGCACTAGCAACGCTGAAGTGAGGCACCGTGTTCTAGGTGGGGACAGCCTGATGCTACGAGACCTAATCGACCGTTCCCGTCTCCGCTGGCTAGGGCATGTCTTGAGAATGAAGCCTGAGCGCCTACCCTTCCGCGCGCTGCGTGTGTCGGTTGGCCCAGGCTGGCGGCGGTGTTCAGGTGGACAACCGCTGACCTGGAAGAAGGTTTTAAAACGCTTGACGTCGGGTTTAGCTCGGGTCGGACGAACGCGGCTTCCTGGGTGGGGTCCAAGGGATAGTGAGTGTCTGTGGCTTGACACGCTGTCGACGATGGCTGAGAACCGGCAACAGTGGAGAGAGTGCATTCTATTTTGTGTTCCCGCATCAACTTTGTAAAAAAAAAATCAAAAATCGACATGTGGAACAATGGACAAAAAAATTCCCCCTCGTATTGTACCTTTTTTTCTTTCCTTCTTTTTCTCGTGCATTGCCGGGTGGCACTTTTTCATTTTTTAAATGATTGTGTAAATATTATTAGCGCAAAAAGGCGAATGTCAGTACGAATATTAGACCAAATAAAAACGTGCAGTGATGAGTTTTACTGTAGAACGTATACCATTGTGAGATAAACCATATCATGCTGCCTGCTAGTGTAGTGAGCAAGTGACTCTTCTCTAGTTTAAGAGGAAAGTCTCACTTAACCGTCCATTTCGTCACAACTTCTACGTCATTTATTAGATCGGAGTTATCCGACCTACCGACAATTTTTACGTCGTCAGCAGGGTGAGCGCAGTTGGTTAGCTAGATCATCAATGAAGATGATGAACAGCAACCACCCCGCTCAACCTACCTGGCGAATTACTGGCATCTTCCAACTCATCGCTAGATCACACAGCTCCCCAATATGTCAGTCGCCTTCGAAGCTTCGTGAAATCATTACGTGCAATCCCGATTCGCCAGCACGCTCAACCGTTCTACATCCCATCCATTTCTACCTGCCACTTTGTTTGTGCGTGCCGATAATGTACGTCGACCTTCAGCCACCATACACTGGTCCGTACAATGTGCTCAGGAGGTATCCCAAGTAGTTCATTACTGACCGGAATAGATCACAAGAAACGGTCAGTACGAACGTTTAACAGTCGCTTACGTACAGCCCATATCAAAAGCGAGAGAAATCACCCAAAAGTTACTACCCGGAATTCAAACCGAGACGAACACGTTTCTTCAACCGCTTCACCTGAAACCACCCGTATTACTGATTTCCCTGTCAACGCCTATTACCTTCGTGTCTTAAACTACCCGACCCAAACAGACAAACATGTTCTGGTCGTAGGGTACACTTTCCTTCAACGTTTGATTTCACAACCTAATGCTTTCTTTTAGCCTTTTTCTTGTTCGCGACGCTCTAGGGGGGAGTACTATAGTGTTTTCTGTACACTTTTTGTTTGTCTCAATCGCTGTGCACTAAATGACTTGGTAACGATTTTTGCGAAAAAATTTCATGCCGCTCGAAGTTGCTATTCTCATCTCATTCGATATCCATGCTGCATGCTTGGAATTCTGACTGTCAGTTATCGGAATATCGTTTGCCTGATCTAAAAGAACCCATCTATATTTAGACGTCTTTTTCTCTGATCAGCCGCGGCTGTATCTGTGATAATGCATTGACGTCTGGAGGGAATCTGTCAATCGTCGATCAAGTGAGAATCCCTTTACAATGGGATTGAAGAATAAATGCGAGTGTTACTTTGTCATTTTTTTCATATATGCTGTAATTTTTACGTAGCCTGGACCACCACACATCTATGCATGAGCAAGGCAGATCATTTGTTTAAGCGTTATCCCGTGAAGAGAGCAAATGATAGTTTTTTGCTTTTATACACGATTCTAGTTCAGGTGACCTATCACCATGCTGGTGAAGCGAAACTGCTTTTTCTTTTTCAAGCACCGGTGTAAGTGTTATTTTTTACATATATACTGTAATTTTCATGTAGCCTGAACCCCCACACATCCATGCATGAGCAAGGCAGATAATCTTTCTAAGCGTTATCCAGTAAAGAGAGTAAATGCTAGTTTTCTGTTTTTAAACACAATTCTAGTTCAGGTGACCTCTCGCCGTGCTGGTTAAGAGAAACTGCTTTTTCTTTTTCCAGCATCGGTTATAACGCGGTGCTTCCCAAATGAAATCCGGATGATCTCTAGGCGTTGTGATCATCGAAAACTTAAAAGACAAAAATAAAAAAACGTTTTGGCAGTAGTGGGTGCTTCTCTGCAGCTTTCCATCGAAGGATATTCTGGACGCTCTATTGGATCGTTAGCCAGTTACAGTCCAGTGCAATCTGAACTGAACTGCAAATCAATGTTGAAAAACGCGCCATAAGACCATTTATTTCAAGGAATTCAAATTCCATTTACAAAGGGCTGAAATTGGCTAAATGACAAACACGCATCCTGAACACATTCAACGTTATGCGTTTCAGCATTTTATTTCAATTCAGTTTAGTTGATGTTGCACCTGACTGTGTGTGTTTGAAGAACAAATGGATCTGGCCACCCTTCTTCTTCTTCTTCTTCTTCTTGATAGACGACAGGGGGTCAAGCCCTTGTAAGTTGCATCTCTTTATATAAACAGCATAGCCAGGAGAACCTCAGTTAAGGAAATCCTGTCCAGTGTTGTTCAGCTTCGCCGTGATTACAGGCAATACCTTATCCAAAGTTGCTTGAATTGGTTTTAAGAGATCGCTGTCAAGTCAAGTCAAGTTCAAGTTGCACAGGGCTGAAGGTGGCTGAAAGCCAATCACGCGCCCAGATTTCCTTCGACGGTATGCGGTTGAGCACCCGGCACTTCGATATCGAGTATAAAGTTCGTACTTTTCACACGTTCTTGCTTCCGAATAACTGGAAAGTAAGGTAGGGTTTCTCTTCACCAGCACGGTGAGAGGTTAGCTATTCAGGAAACAATGCAATAATATGCGTGAACAATGTGTGGTGTATGAAATCACTAGCCTAGTTGAGGTAAAGTGAAACACAGTCATAGACTGCATGTGGGCTAATTTACTGTCAGGTTTTCCAGGCCTAGACAGATATGATAAAAATGTAAAAATACGTTTTTTTGTTTTTTTATAAAGTTTTTTTATTAGACAATATGCGGAAATATGATAGACCATTTAACGTCTAATTCCCTTTTAAAGCTCAACACATTTGGGAGGCTTACTATACAATCTGGGAGCTTGTTCCAGAAGTTGACCACACGGTTGCTGAAAAAGTTCTCACGTGCCAGCAACCTGGGCCTACTCTTAAAAAGTTTCATGGAATTACCCCTTGTAGCTGCTTTAGGTGCAAGTTTAAGGATTTCAGTAATATTATCACCTGTAAGACCCTTTAGAATCTTGAAGGCTTCTATTAGGTCACCTCGCAGCCGCCGTCTATTTAGTGAGAACAAACCGAGGTCCTTGAGTCTAGCCTCATAAGTTTTACCTGCCTGACCCTCAACCATCCTAGTCGCAAGGCGCTGGACCCTTTCGAGACATGCTATATCCTTTTTTAAGTAAGGTGCCCAGGATTGAACGCAGTACTCCAAGTGAGGCCGCACGACTACTTTGTATAAGGGAATGAAGATTGAAGGTTTTCGGCAA
Organism: Atriophallophorus winterbourni; assembly: GCA_013407085.1. Lineage (NCBI taxonomy): Eukaryota > Metazoa > Platyhelminthes > Trematoda > Plagiorchiida > Microphallidae > Atriophallophorus > Atriophallophorus winterbourni. The sequence continues at coordinate 52,769 of JACCGJ010021239.1, read as the reverse complement.
GATAACGCTAAGCGAAGTCTGAACAATTCTCTGCGAGCCTTGTTTGCAGCTTCGGCACATTGAGTAGCCCATTTAAAATCGCCTGTTATAGTAATGCCAAGATCCTTCACTTTCTGAGCATCCGCTATTCTGATAGTTCCTTCTCCAACTTCTAGTTGGGTTGTCGCTAAATCAGTCGTCAGAAGACAGCTCTTCCCCAGGTTTAGTGGCAAGTCCCAGGTCTTTGTCCACTCGATTACTTTTTCTAAATCAGAGATAAGCGTATCTCTACCGTCGGTTCCTAGGATCTTAACATCATCAGCAAACAGGAAGTAGCGTGAACTCAAGCACGCTGCCAGGTCGTTTACAAAAATAAGAAAAAGTAATGGACCAAGCACCGAGCCTTGAGGCACTCCACTGAGAATCAGTGATTCCTGCGAGCACTCCCCTGCAATTCTAACATAGTTAGTGCGATGAGTTAAGAAGCTGTCTAACCATCGATGTAGGTCACCTGTGACGCCACACATACTTAGTTTGTGCAGAAGGTACCTATGGTTCACCGAGTCAAATGCCTTTTGAAAATCAAGATAGAAGACTTCGACTACTCTCCCTTCATCGAGGCGTAATGTCACTTCGTCCAGAAAGCTTAGAAGATTGGTTAGGCAGGACCTTCCTTTCCAGTATCCGTGCTGGGCATCGGATAGTAAGGAATTGGCTACCAAATGTTTACATACCTGGTGCCGAATGATTTTTTCCAAGCACTTGCAAAGAATGCTTGTCAGGCTTACTGGCCTGTAGTTGCGTACATCCGAAATGGGACCCTTTTTGTATATGGCTATTACCGCCGCTCGTTTCCAAGCATCCGGTAGTATACCCTGGAGTAAGGTAGCTTCGAAAAGATTTCTGATTGCAAGGCTAACTATATTCGCGAGCGGTTGAAGAATAGCCGGATGTATACCGTCGGGGCCAGCTGACTTAGTTTTGTCCAGCTGCGACAGAACTGTGGTGACCATTTTCTGATTAACCTCCACCGAGCGAAAGGGAGGTGCTCTGCACTCGTGAGTTTTTAAACAGTTACCTGAATCGCGCCGATAAACACTGCAGAAGAATGAATGCAACGCATCGGCTTTTTCCGGTGCAGTCAAAGCCGTATTGCCATCGTCCAGCACTAACGTACCTATTTCTTCTCTTAATGATCGCTTGGACTGAACATAGCCATAAAAAGCTTTCAAGTTAATCTTTGCTTTTTTGGCAAGTCGGGATTCGAAGTCCCTTTTAGCTTTCCTTTGCAGCGCAACAGCTGAATTTCTGGTCTGTACGTACTGCAGTCTAGATCTGTGAGTTCCACAGAATTTGTGAGCCCTCCAGCTACGGTATTGAAACCTGTCTGATTTTAAAGGTTTCAATGAGGTCCCCACGTAGCCACCTTGGTTTTAGTGAGAAGAAATCTAGACTCAGCACTCCTTCCTCATACGACCTACCTGATTGCCCTACAGTCACACGAGTAACTGAATCTCTCTCGAGCGATCAACCCCTCAACTAGAGCACATTCATTGGAGCTCGCAAAGAACCACAGCCGTCTAAATCTTAGGCAACACTTTTTCAGTGAAAGAGTGGTAAGCTTCTGGAACTAGCTACCTGGGGAACTAATAGCTTTCACATCAATAAGGGCATTCAAAAGGGGTTTAGATGCCTTGTGGCTTCTGCTTTTCTCAGAAATTTTTTCCGTGAATATACAGGTTGTCTGTCGTCAAAATTGTCCATTTGTTGTACATTTTGAAATTATATGGTGTTTAAAAATAATAAAAAATCCTGTTTTATAATGCCTCGTTTTAGTTGTCATGTTTTAAATGTACGTACCAATTTTCCATAGCTAACCTCTCACCGGCTTGGTGAAGAGGAACCTTTTCCGTTTTTCTCAGTCGCAGCTACAAATTCTGGGACCAAAAAACGGTTTGGAAAACACCGGACGTACCTTCGCATTCGACGATGATACCAGATAAAAATGAACCAACTTTGGCAGTTGTGGGCGCTCCTTTGAAGCTTTCCAAAGACAGAAATTCTGGACGCTCGATTGGCTTATCAGCCATTTACAGTCATGTGCCAACTGAAATGAACTAAACACTTGGCGTCGCGATCGTCGAGGATATCCAAATCACAATGGGAAAAAACGCTCTGGTAGTGGTGGATGCTTCTCTGCAGCTTTCCACCGAAAGAAATTCTCGACGCTTGATTGGCTCGTTAACCACTTACTGTCTTGTGCAACTGAATTGAACGCTTATACCAGAAGATATTTGAGAAGATATTGTTTGATGTGGTGGACGCTCTCCTGTAGCATACAACCGAAAGAAATCTGAACGCTCGATTGGATCGTTAGCCACATACTGTCCTGTGTACACTGAACTGAACTGAACTGAATCTACAAGATTTCACCCAACGACGCATACGTAGTACTTCAGAATCCTGCATACTGGAAACCATCCCCTTAAACATTGCTAAAGCCCAATGGCCTTGCTCGAAAACGATCACATTCAAAGGTTTTAGGCATTCCGCATTCTTGATTGGATATTCGACGTAGTTTCTTCTCGGTAAGAATTAGTTTCACCTGGAAATATTTGCCTGAAGAAATCACACGCTCGGAATCTGTTGAGATTTTCGCTTCCAAATTCAATGAATGTATGACGAACCAAAAGGTGAGGAAAAGCAATAGTGCGTTCCGGAGACCACATGAGGATCATACCAACTATTTATTTACAGATCAAAATCAGGAAATAAAAAAAAGGCCACACAGAGTCGAGTCCCCTCTAGAAACCCCCTACCGAAGTAGAACAAACAATTTCTTTAGGAAGACGATTCCAGTAATTTACAACCCTTTCACTAAAGAAGTACTTACGAACATTCGACCTGACATGGCCAGTTTGTCCAGTTTTAATGGGTGGCCTCGAGTACTCACATTTAGCGCCAGAGCATACATTTCACTTAGATAAATAGTATTGAAACCTGTCATGATTTTGAAGGATTCAATGAGGTCCCCACGTAGCCGCCTTCGTTTTAGTGAGAAGAGATCTAGACTCAGCAATCCTTTCTCATACGACCTACCTGATTGCCCTACAGTCACACGAGAAACAGAATCACTCTCGAGCGATCAACTCCTCAACTAGATGACATACATTGAAGCTCGCAAAAAACCACAGCTGTCTGAATCTTCGGCAACACTTTTTAAGTGAGAGAGTGTTAGGCTTCTGAAACAAGCTGCCTGAGAAACTAATAGCTTGCACATCAATAGGTGCATTCAGAAGGGCTTTAGATGCCTCGTGGCTTGGGCTCTTCACAGACTTTTTTCCGTGAATATACAGGTTGTCTGTCGTCAGAATTGTCCATTTGTTGTACATTTTGAAATTATATGGTATTGACCACGATCTGAAAAAACTTGTTATATAATGCCTCCCTTCAAATGTCATGTTCTAAATGTAAGCACCAATTTTCCATAGCTAACCTCTCACCGGCTTGGTGAAGAGAAACCCTTTCCGTTTTTCTCAGTCGCAGCTACAAATTCTGGGACCGAAGAACGGCTTGGAAAACACCGGACTTATCTTCGCATACGACGATGATACCAGTGTAAAATGAACCAACTTTGGCAGTGGTGGGCGCTCCTTTGAAGCTTTCCAAAGACAGAAATTCTGGACGCTCGATTGGCTTATCAGTCATTTACAGTCATGTGCCAACTGAAATGAACTAAACACTTGGCGTCGTGATCGTCGAGGATATCCAAATCACAATAAGAAAAAAATTCTTTGGCATTGGTGGATGCTTCTCTGCAGCTTTCCACCGAAAGAAATTCTGGACGCTTTATTGGCTCGTTAGGCACTTACTGTCCTGTGCAAGTGAATTGAACGCTCATACCAGAAAATATTTGAGAAGATATTGTTTGAAGTGGTGGACGCTCTTCTGTGGCTTACCACCGAAAGAAATCTGGACGCTGGATTGGCTCGTTAGCCACATACGATCACATTCAATGGCTTTAAGCATTCCGCATTCTTGATAGGATACTCGCCGTATTTTTCTCTCGGTAAGAATTAGTTTCACCTGGAAAATTTCGCCTGAAAAAATCACACGCTCGGAATCTGTTGAGATTTTTGCTTCCGAATTCGATGAATTTATGACGAACCTTGCGTTATGTGACTATCCCTATTGAATTTTGAGTTTGTGTATATTTTTAGTACATATACCTTGTCATCCTATGGTATTGTTAAGATTACTTTTTTCCTGCCATAATATCTTCTGAGTTTAAGTTCATTAGTTGTAGCTTCGACGCTGTAAGTGATGCCCATGTAGTAAGTTTACCATTAAACTTTTGAGTTTCTGATTCGATTACACTTTATAAAAGAGATTGATTCATTGTGATTTTCACCTTGTAATTAACCAGCTGGTGTGAATAAAATCTTTCGGTGCTAAATGAAAAGATGTACTGAGGGAATCTCTATCTTTTAGTGGCATGTTTTGTATTCGCAAGTTATTCTTTGTAAAGTTGCCCCGGTATTGTTTTCGATATATATATATATATATATATATATATATATATATATTATAATATCTTATTATATTATAAAATATGGTGTCTGTTTCTACCTATGCGCATTAAATTATGAGCTCTATTAAAGTTACAATTGATGGTAAATAATACATCTATTGACCGTGGCTATAGAATATCAAAGACTTTCGATAATCTTCGATCTGTAGATACAGTAAGAATTGAACAAAATTCCCCGAATACAGACAAGGAGGTTCAAATGGTCATGTCATGAGATATTATATAATCGTTGCCTTCAGCCGTGCACAGGAGGGTTTCACTGGCCAATTAAAGAAGCAATGTAACAAGCACTAAGCGTTAAAGAACGTAAATATCATGTATGTAGTAAACTGACCACTACAATAATGTTGGAGAAAAAGAAACCGGAGATGGAAGGCTTATCGCATTAGCCAAAAGGTGCACGAATGTACATTGAAACCAATCACGGGATACGAATCAATGGGAAGTGTGTATTAAGGTCAAATGTAAGGTACAGTGAAACAATGTTGTTATATGTATAGATATGCTATTAAATAAACATTGAAATTTTCCAGAATGGTATTGTGTATCTGCAGGCGTCTTTGAACAGCTGGTCCTGACAATCTTGTTAAAATGGGGCTTTAAATTGCGTCTAACTTTAGTTTATTGCATTAATTACTCAATCCTGCAGCGATGAGCACTGAGGTGATGTGGTTTCTTTCCAATCGAATAGTTTGTCATTTAAAACACTGTGGAGCATGATAGAGACATCCATAGAAGTCGTCGATCGAAAGAGGCCATTAGCAGTCAGTACACAATGTGGAACTAATTTTTTTGCGATGTTCATTATACATAATGTCGTTTGGATGGAACAATCGTCTATTCGGTGTATGTGTTAATGTGTTTGCGTTTACCGAATGCAGATAACCAAGTCAATGTACTACACACACGCAAATTCCGAATATATTTAGCAGAATTTATTAGGGTTAACACGCAGTTTTTCAATCCGCTTTATGAAATCAGCCTTAAATCAATCTTATTATTCAACGCAATCAAAACATAAATAACCACCGCTAGATCTGTAAATTAGAAGCGTGAACTACTTTATGCAACTCCCAGTATAAAACGCACAAATCTGAGTTTACGGAACACTGCAAATTATGTGGTAAATGCAGCATCACGATTACAAACGGTGGCTCTACGTATCCAACAGGATTGGAGCTCACGATTCAGTCGTAGAGAACACTTTTAGAAACTTTGATCACCAAACGTTAAACGTGATGGACCAAAACGTCTAAAAATAACATTTTTACCGAGAGATATGACAGAATAATTTGGGTCCAATTGGAAAGCAAATCACACACTGCATGAGGTCTTTATGGCTTGCGGATCATTTTTATATTCACGAAGCCAATATCTCGTCCCTTATTCGAGGTCTAAATTATTCGGGAATATTTTCCTCCGAAACCTTAACCGCTATTTCGTTTATGAATCGAACGTTATTCATTATCTAAGTCGGCGATTAGCAAGGCAAATTGCGGTATTGGATCAGCACTTTGGGGGTTAACATATCGTTTTTATGAAAGCATTTTTGTGTGGTTGATTTCATATGAATGCAAGAAATATGTTTACGTGAGTTAAACCAATTCTTCTTTTTATTCTGTAATGAAGCATTGTTTTGCTTCTGGCTCTGATACTTTAGTCGGTTTCAACGGTATTCAAGTATAAATCCCTCCTTTGCGTTAAAATTGGATTTATATTAATTAGAGAATTATACTTAAACACATACACCATTCTGTTTTTCTGCTCGATACAATGGATGCTAATCAAAATCCTGTCGAAGTATATGATAAACACAGTGCGGTCGGTGATTTGTCTTCAATGTCTTTATAAAGACTCAGGTGTGTCGATAGTTTTCAAGATTCCACGAATAGGAGTTCAGAATCATCTCTACACGTGGTTCTTAAATTGGTCAAGCCGATGTAGCCTAAACATTCTCTGCGTCCCAACGCTGGACGAAATGGTGATCTTCAACTATCACCTGATATTTTTGGAGGGAACAAACAGAATAAAAATATATGTTCTCCGCAAAAGACCAGTTAGATTAATGGAGTAGAAATTCGGACGTAGCATCGGTGACCTTGAGTGAAAACGAAAGAAATGGATGTTATAGACAGCAATCAAAATCGGAGGAATCCCTGTGCGACGTTTGTGAGCGGGAAAATCCTCTAATTGCAAGCACCTCCGCATTATCTGTGAAACTGGCGGAAGTTCGTACGGCGTTATCGCCAGCAAATAATGTATTGCAAGTAAGATCGCATCAGACATTCGATAACGTGCGTTTGCTATCTGACGCTGGTTTGCATTCTGCAGGTGTTCCCTCTGAGTGTGAAGTTATTTCAGATCAGTATTTGGATAATTACCGCATTTATTGAGATGCCGTCACGACGCATTCTAATGACCTAACCGATATCAACACCCCTATGCAGGTTTGTGTTGAGCAAGATAACAACTGAGTGTTTTAGTTGGTTGAACAATTTGCAGATGTCGCAAACTATGATGAGTCAAAGAATTTCACTGCAGTAAAAATCACTAGAGCCTTTAGTTTAGCTCCAGAAATTAGCGTAGGCAGGAATGCATTTGATAAAATTAGAGACAAAGGAAGCGTCCACTCAACATCGCAGTGCTCCACATGTCGTTCAAGTCTTCAACGAATAATGAGTTTATGGATGCTTGTAATTTCTTAATTGACTACTGTAAGGGACGATATCCGAATAGCTCAAAATTACAATCTATAATGGTTTCCAACCCGGTTAGATTTACGCGCAAGAGTTGTCCAAAACGTTGCAAAACCAATTTATTCGTAATGAACAATTTTCTATAAATAGCGGTACTGAACAAATATACACAAATACAAAAGATTACTTCAACACTGAAAATTCAGGATTAGTTTCAATAACAATTACGAGCGTCCATAAGCAGTAAATATGGCGCAGGTGCAATCAAGTAAATACGAGACAACAAATGGCGGGAAAGATTAAAACAAAATTAGAAGGGTGTAAAAGATGAAGACAATTTTTGGTAGAATAATTAAAAACAAAAAAAAATGAATGTGTACAATCTGTTGGGAGCACAAAATAGGGAGTCCACACAGGCCAAATAATTACGGAACTTAAATGTGAATATCACATTTACAATGCTTTCTCGAAGCGTCAAGACTCTCCGAAACATAGCTGAATATTGTTTAGTGCTGTGCGGTCGCATTATTTTGAGCTCCTGATTATCAGAATATACTGTTTTTAAACTTACACTTACGTGGACATATTCTACGTTGTTGGACTCCTCTCGAAGTCGGCTTTCCGGATATACCACTCTTGTAGCGGTATTCGATAATACGAGCAAATTGGGATTTATAGTGATTTTCCCATATTGGATCTACGCGTGCAACTCTGTTAATACTCTTCAAGTCCTCAAAGGGAATAACGTCATCGGAAAGATCTTATTCTTCGCCGTCGACTGGTCATACTTTCAACATCGTGCGATCAACTACCGAAGAGTATCACCGGATTTAATTCTGATTTTGCTCTTTTTCGTGAACACTGAATTTTTTGTCGCGCACACTATATTCATCATCGATCGCTCGACAGAGCCAATGCTTGTGCACAAACCACTGAACAGTGCTGCTCATAACCTTGACCGGATGACCCCAAAACGAAAACAAAGCGCACCGGGCTGCATGTGTGCGGTTTGCCGAAAGTCGGTAAGTCCTAAGGCAAAGTCTGTCACGTGTTACGATTGTTTGTCGAAAGTTCATGCTAAATGCGACAAATCGCTGACCTCGGATTTAGTATCGATTATTAATGGAGATAATTGCCCTGGTGTTTGTTATGTTTGTCTGGTTTGCAAGGCCAAATCAACACCGTCAGCCTCGGCGACGAAAACCCCTGAATATGATATTGAGACGCGTCTAAATGGAATGGAATCCAGTATTCAAAAACTAAGTGAACTGATAATAAACGTCATAAAGACACCGTCGTTACCCGACTTAGAGGTTACTGCCGAAGAGCCGGTAGATAATCCATCATACTCGAGCAGGCCAACATTTGCCCAGATAACCGCGCAGATGGTGACTAAAACGGGGAGGCGTTCGTTGGGATCAGTGACTCCTCGACTTAACGGAAACGAAAAAGGACTCAAAAAACCACTGCTACTAAAACGACTGACTCACATTATAAAACAAAATCCGCGGGTGTAAACCTTAGCGTTATATGTACTAACGTGACAGAGTCGCAGGAAACGCTGTTTGAAGCTAAGCAAAAACATGACTTAGCTGAGTGGTATAAACTCTGCAGTCTGATGAGCATGGCCGCAGTTACTCCTTCATCAGTAGTTCGATTAAACCGCCACCTGAATTCTCCTCACAAGGATGATCCTCGCCTTTTAAGAATAACGCTGCAATCTGCGGAGGACGTGGAAAACGTACTCTTAAATGCTTACATTCTTAGAGGTGTTCCAGAGACTACATGTCGTATCCATGCAGACTTACCATGGTGGGAGCGAAAGTCGTCGCAGAAATCTCGTGGAGAATGTAATCCGAGAAGTATTGTAATTCTAGGTGTTCCGGAAGATGCTGCTGACGTACCTTCTCAAGAAAAGTCTGAGCACGACCACAAACAATGGAAATATCTAGCCGAAACAATTGGTATTAAAAATGCCATACTTGTGGATGCTTTTAGGATACCGCGGTCTTCCAACTATAAAGGGCAAGGTCCTAGCCCTTTAAAGCTAACCTTCTTCACAACCGAAATGACGGATACTATCAAACGTGAATGGAAAGCTAATAGAAAAAACCTACCACAAAACGTCATGTTGAGCTTGCCCAAGGTAATAGCCGGAAGCAAGTTAACGGATGGTACTGACCCACAAACGCCTAGTGATGAGGTTCAACCTGAATGTCATGCGATAGCTCCAAAAAACTTGAGTATTCCGACTCTAACCGAGTCGGCCCTCTAATACTTTTCATGATTTGAACACCACGAACTTTATAAGATGTTTATATACAAATGCACAAAGCCTTCCGAACAAATTAGCTGAGCTAACCGAGATATGTTCGCGCTACTCACCTGACATTATCGCCATTACAGAAACATGGTATTCTTCCCAATTGATTGAATCGGAGATATCAATTCCAAATATGAATTTGATAAGGAACGATCGAGAGAGATGCGGTGGTGGTGTTGCTCTTTATTACCATAATAGACTCCAGTGCCATCCAATAGACAAGACAGAATTCACGCTCGAGGATACAATTTGGTGCACTTTAACACTGATGTCTGGTGAAGTCTGCATTATTGGTGTGGTCTACCGGCCCCCTTCATCTACGGAATCGTACAACGAAAGGTTGATCCAAGTGCTTCAGCGCTTGACTCGCACACAGCAAGCAACGACACTTATTATGGGTGATTTTAATCTGTCCACCCTTTATCTCAGGGACGATCACTCCCCACAAACACCAGAATACCGATTTAGAGAGGTACTAGATTCAATCCCGTTATACAACCATGTTCACGAATGCACCCGGAGGAGAGGTTCTGACCGCCCCTCTGTCTTGGATTTGGTGTTAACATCGGAGGAACAATCTATCGAAGCGATCGAATTCCAGGCTCCACTGGGTCTTAGCGACCATTCAGTGCTTGTGTTCGACTATGTTTGCAGTACTCAGCAATCGCTTACTCCGAATGGGGTGGTTCGACGGGTAGATAAATTGGCCCTGAGTAAATCGCTCGTGCAGATTCCGCACTTTCAGACGGACAATATAACCCCTGACTCGCAATGGAACGAGCTTGTAGGTTTTCTGAAAATGAAGATAGACGAGAACTCGCAGATCGTTCAGAAAAGGTGCGTCGATGAACTTCGTTTTGTTGTCCGCAGCAGAACAAAAAAGTGGATAGCACTGAAGCGAGCAGCGTGGGTGCAGCATAAAGCCAACACTACTTCTACTTCTTGGCAACATTTCCGTATGTTACGCAACAAAGTGACTGCGCTTATTCGAGAGGATAAGGAAGCGCACCAATTGATGCTCCTGTCGAAAATGGAACGCAACCCAAAGTTATTATACAAAATCATGAACGCGAAAGCAAAAGTCAAACCAGGTATTTTTCCCATCCAGAATGGCGAAAAACTAACTGAAACAGCGTTAGAAACCGCAAATGCTCTGGCAATTTACTATTCTAAGGTGTTCGTGCCAAAGGTTTTAGTGGAACGTTCTGAGTATTCAATTGAAACAGGAATCGAAACGTTGTGCGATATTTCGATAAATCCAATGATTGTTGCAAGTCATTTGCTCAAACTAAAGGTAAGAAAATCCCCAGGAGCGGATGGCATCACACCGGATGTGCTCAGGTTCTGTCACCGTCAGCTTTGTGAACCGCTCTCCAGCCTGTTTAACTATTCGTTGCTTAAGGGAGTTGTACCGAAAGATTGGAAGTCCGGCGTGATAACACCTATCTTCAAAGGCGGTTGCCGATCTGACGCTGCAAATTATCGTCCCGTCACACTTTTACCTGTTATTGCTAAACTCATGGAACGTATCGTCTCGGAAAGAATAGTTGCACACTTCGAATCGCATAATTTGTTTTCGCCAGCGCAGCATGGATTTCGATCACACCGATCTTGTCTCACAAATCTTCTCCTCACGTTAGACGACTGGACAAAGGAGATGGATAAAAGATCTTGCATCCACGTCTGTTACCTAGACATTTCGAAAGCTTTTGACAGAGTCAATCATCATTTGCTTCTTCAAAAACTGATGCGCTTAGGAATATGTGATCCACTCCTCTCATGGTTGTGCGACTATCTGTCAGATCGCGACGCCCGAGTAAAAGTTAACGGAGCGCTATCCCAAACGTTCAAAACCACCAGTGGAGTCCCACAAGGGTCTGTGCTAGGCCCGCTCCTCTTTCTGTTGTACATAAATGATTTACCCCCCTCATATCGTCCAAAATGGTCCTGTTCGCGGATGATATGAAAATTTGGACGCCAATAAGTTCTGCAGAGGATTGTGAGAAACTGCAAACGGATTTGGACAGCGTGTCGAATTGGGCGGCCATGAATGACATGTCATTCAACATACAGAAATGTAAGATGCTCCATCTTGGCAAGAATGTTCCTTGGACATATCGATTGGGAACTGAAAACCTAGCATGGAGCTCGTTAGAAAAAGATCTTGGAGTGTGGATTAGCGGGAACCTGAAGAGCACAGCGCACTGTCAGAACATATATCGACGAGCAAACAGATTGTTAGGTATCTTTCGAAGAATATTTGGAAGATTCTCTCTGGTAACGTTACCAAGGATAATGAATGTCTACCTTCGCCCTACGATGGAGTATGCGGTAGAGGTGTGGGCTCCTTGGCTGCGAAAGGATATTGCTCTCTTCGATAAAATCTATCACAGAGCAACGAAGTTAGTGATGGGTCTTCGCAATGTTCCGTACACCGGAAGATTGCGACGTCTGGGTCTATGCGATTTTACCCAAAGAAGGATACGACGCGATATTATTCTAACTTATAGAATTGTGTCTACCGAAGGACATCCACTAAAATACTTGCTTGATGTATGTGATGGAAAAGTAACACGCGAACATACCTTATCCCTTTACGTTCCAAGTTCCCGTATTGACTGTCGGCGCCATTTTTTCGCCATACGTGCTATATTTCTTTGGAATTCCCTACCCCAACATGTGATGGACTTTCCTTGCCTGGCGGTGTTTAAAGTGAAATTGGACTTACATATGCAAAAGAATAACATTCGTGAGCCTTACATTTGATATTCACTATTGCTTTTACACTATTTTATTTTTCCTGTTCTTATTCATAGCGTCATCCTGTGGTGTTGTGAAGTATTGACTTTTTTAACCATAAATCTTTGAATTTGAATTTGGATTTAAATTTGAACGATGAGCAATTCAGCACAAAAATCCATTTTAAATCTATCAAGACGGAAGAAAATTCTATCGATTTTGACAGCGATTTAAGTCATCGGTGTATTGGAGAAAATCATTTCGGTTCAGAAAAATTATTGGGTGGTCCATTTCCGATTGATCGATCAGGAGAAGGAAAAGTACTCACTCCTTGTATTGCTGAAATTTTTTGGCTGACCCAATTCAAGTCTCTCACAAAATTGGAGCAGAGATCAAGTCAACACAGTGTACCGAAATTGCTAAATGTTAGCGGGTGTTCCATCAAGGTGGCACTTGATTTCCTGCACGTGGCTAGTCAGCCTCACATTACAAAACTCAACCAAGCTTTCGTTACGACGGAAAAACTTGGCTTTTTCCCAACAGTTCATTCTGATGATGAATTCGAAGCACGCGCAAACACCCTTTCGAGAACGATACTGCACGTAGCGTGATTACGTTATGCACTAAACAGTGGATGATGAATAAAAAACAGCAGTTTTAGTGAGAACGACGGGATGCGATCTAATTTCCGACCATATTACAAGCCAATTCATCTTGCAGCCATGGATAAACTGTTGCCACGGTTTTGTTTTCGTGATCCGTGAAAATTTTGCTTTCATTCACATATATCGACTTCGGTTTATTTCTGTTCATTTCGCTAATTTATCGTTTATTATCTAATTTAAAAACACATCTTTCAAGTAATTATTCCATTATAAAGAAGAGTTTTTTCTTTGTTTATTTTCACATTAGTTATTAGCACATACATTGTATGCCAGTTATTCGTTAGATTATGAAATTGTTTGTTGAAACATTAAATGAAATTTAGAAACAAGGGTTAGATACCTTATGTTCTATCATTTTAATCCGGTAACCAATTTTCGAAATAATGGCGTCCTGACCTTCGCTTTGGCATCAATTCAAATTTTATTACAATTAATCCCCTTGGTTCATGGTGAAGTATTTCAACGCAAATCTTGTCCCAGATAAACTTTGGTGAATTTCATCATAAAATTTTTATTTGTTGTAACCCGCACGAAATCAAACATTAAGATTTGAGAATAAAAGTATTAGTACATGTATAATCAATAAATTTGTGGAGTGAGTACATAAACCTGATTATAGCAATTCGATGAACATTGTTCCTTAGTGAATTCAAATTAGGAGCGCGAATAATTGATAAACTATTCATCTCTTAGAATAAAAGCAGCGTTTATAAAACGGGAAGAGAAGTTTCCAACAGATCACGGGTTATCTGCATTCAAGCTACATCATATATCCACTATTGTTTTGGAGTTAGCTGTTGAGAATACACGAAACTATTATTGGAACGACGCGGTTTGATAAAGGGTTTCTAGTTTCAACCCAAATTTTATTCATCGATAATCCCGTTTTCACAACGTTGTTTGCTAGCTAACTAATCATTCTTAAACTAGTGCACTTACCTTGAACCCAATATGTAGTATGCCGTAGAGGTCAGGGCTCCTTGGCTGCCAAAAGATCATGCTCTCTTAGATAAAATCTTTCTCAAAGCAACAAAGGTAGTGATTGGTGTTCGCATTGTGTGGTACATCGAAAGATTACGACGTCTGGTTCAATTTGACCTTTGTTATTGATTACGAAACACAGTTAGAGTTCGAAATGCGAGAAATGTAATAACATGTAACCAAAGTATAATTTATACTGTGGTGTTCACTACATCCTTCACTCACGCGCCACAAACGGTTTCAAGCTGTTTACCCTCATCAGGTGGATACAGTGAGATCAGCGTGTGAGCATTGAAACAGTGGTGAAGTGATGAACAAAGTTATAATTGTATGACAAAGTATATTTTATCACACTGTAGTCTAATTTTTCTTGAAGGAAGGGTTACGTGCAAATGACCGGTACACAGTATGCTATCTAATAAAATATATATTTTAAACATTTCATGAAAAACGTTCCGCAGAATAAATAGTTCTATCTAATTGTTCACTCTGCCAGTTTAATAATTAAATCGCCCAGCCATTCCAGATATTCCATCCGAATAAGGCAGCGAACCATGAATTTAATATTCTCAATTGCGCATACGATGCGGCTCGTCTGCAAAGAGAGGTCAAGTATAAAATCAAATGAAACTTGTATTATGAAGTGCCTGAAATTATCAATCTATCCAAAGTTAAAAATTAATTTTAGGGAAAACGAAAAACTATAAAAAAACAATAGAATACATGTTTTCAAATTCAATGAAATGGTGACGAATACTTTCTTGCCAATAATCGTTAGAGGAGAAAATCTTTCCACAAAATCAGAAGCATAGATAATATTTTTCCCCACAGCATCCGCATTGAAAGTTGACTTTCCGTTTTCATGAACGCGCTGACAGTGAAATTTGTTTGAGTGAGTGAAAGACTTCGTCTAGAGCTTACATAAGAGTAATGTGACTGTCAGAACGCAGGGACTGTACTATTGAAATCCGCATGGCTTAAAACAATGGATTTGTGGTAAACAAGTTGTGCTTGTATGTCACTTTTATGCAATTACACAGTTTGTGGAATAGTGCATCTATTCATCTTGATTTCGTCCGTCTATCTTAGGACAATTAGGATTTGTCAGGTAAACAAAATGTAAACCTAAGTGATGTGTTGCTCACATTCCCCGAAACTACACACTACTACCGGTTTCTGGCTGTTTGTCGTCATCAGGTGGAGACAGTATTATTAGGTTCAGTGAGCCTTGAAACAGTGGATAACTGGTAAACATGGTTATACTTGAATGCCACTGTTGCATAGGGTTCACACATCAAACCACATTGCTCAAACACAGAATCACATAGTGACTCGTGGCCAAGCACTCAAGGCGCTTATGGATGACCAAAGTGATGTGTTGCTCACATCTCCCGAAATTGTTGTACAAACCCTATGCAACAGTGTCATTCAAGTATAACTTTGTTTAAAATGTAAACCTTTTAGTACTGACAAACTTTATTCGATTAAACATCTATGTCAGAAGCGAAACATCAGCAACTCTGTTTAATTGATTCATTGCCAAATATTTCCAATGACTACGAATTCCTGATTGGTCTCAAATATATGTCAAGTCTATTTTATTGCAAAACGTTTTGTTATTTTCTGTATTCCACATTCTACAAATGAAATATAATTTCTTTTTGAATTCAAGGTCGATAAATCTGAAATTTTCATACGTGAATAACAAAACGCACAATTGAACAAAATAATTGTATCACAAATTGTACAGTATTCGCAAAATTATGGAAAGCAATCGGTGCCAAAAGAAATAACCACGTGACGAATATATATTTTCAAGTTGCAACAGTCATGCGCTGAATTTTGAAAGCGCGATATTGTGCTAACTCTACGTGCTTTAACTGCTTACTTTCAATGTACATGAACGCTTTACCTGCTACGTATAATTTTGATGCTTTTGGTATTTCAACTAAGAATGGAGGATTGGTTCACGCTAAATGAATGCCAATGATGTTGAAAGTTTAAAAATGAGTCATAATAAATTTCCTGCCAAACAACAACGTCCACGTAGCGTGATCGAATGCATGTTCTATTACAGGTGTAGAAACTTCATCTCAGTTTGTTTGTGTTTACTTTCCGATAGATTCCCGTCGGTTCATTCCTACCGTTCCCCATCTTTTAGGATATAAGATTTCATGGTTTTATACCAACCACGCATTTGGTATTTACACTTGATTAGTCACGGTGATGATAATGTTGAATAACTACGTGCTCGTGCATTTACCAAGCTGTAACCTGCTAATTCACCGAGTCAACATTATCGCAATTGTTTCTTTGCGTTGCTCTAAGTGACCTGGATTGCAAAATAAACACCAACCATGCTCAATCTACGTGTGCTTGAGCACAGAGCAAGGATTTCCGGTGATTTGTTCAAAGCGTGATGAATAATAAAATATAAAGTTGTATGATTCGGCCATCTAAATTCTTCGGTTGTGTTGTTACTTGAATTTCACACCATAAATATTAGGTCATAACCTGTTGTACAATATTGAAAGTTTGACAACGTAATTGATAAAGAATTTTGAAGAATTGAAAGCAACGATATGCGGTTGACGCGCTATTAGAATTCAATCGTCGTATAAAGCTGACCAATCGCATAAAACATGCTAGCAGTTTAGCTAGCTGGTCAAAGTTTTAGACTGCATCCTATAAACAATAATTTAAATAAATGTTGCATGTATCAATGTTATACCGCTCATCGAAAATCAGTTAATTTGATAAAACGATTTTCACTGCAGCTAATTTCGATTTCACAACTCACTTTGGTGCTTCAGTATCCGAAACTACAAGATAAACAGAATGATCCACATTGTTAAAATATTGCAAAGTGATGGACGGGCTCGTCAAACTCTTTCGAATGCTTACTGTATTTGAAAGATAAGTGCATTGGTTGAACAACAATAGGAGATCTCGCTTGGATTTTGTAGTAAATGGCGACTCCTATCGCAGTGAATCTGTGGTATTTCATTTCCAGCGTACCATTTGTTTCATATTCCGTACCGATTAAATCCAACCGTTGGACTTCCAAGTAGTAAGATACCTCAGGAGGTAACTAAGAACGGATCAGAGTGCATTTGAATAACGAATGAAAGCATTGCCATGTGTAATGTCTACCAGTTGGATTCGTTAACATCCAGTTATAATTCAACATGAGTTTTACTGTAAGTTTTAATAGGAATTGATTTCCTTTGGAATAATTCCGCAATATGTCTATATTCATCAACTCTTTTCGTCAGGATGCCATGTGTCGCTTTTGTTTGAGTCAACACAACGCACTGGCGCGAATTTTGCGTGTGAGAATATTAACAGATTCTGAGCGTATGATTTATTCTTCCCACGCGTTTCAAATTAAACGAATTATTACAGAGAGTCAAATAACCAATAGAAAATGTGGGATTGCTAAAGCTCCTAAATGTTAGTGTGTTTGTGTAAGATCCTCGGGGTTATGTGATAGATTGATATGACGATTTTCAAAGTGAATCTTTTCAAAGGCCAGCATGAAGTCATTACGCATGCGCCGTTGCGTGAGATCTTTGTCGGAAGCTTTCATTTACTCAAGTATATTCCAGATTTCACTACTATACTTGACAACAACAGAAAAGAATCACGTTGTTTGGATAGGTGGAAATCTGAAGAACAGTATTCAATGCGTACACTCGAGCATGCAGCATGTAAAGCATGTTGCGATGTATATTTATATGTTTTTTAAGTGACACATTTCTTGTTTGCTTATCGATTCTAATTTTGTGTTCACTTATCCTTGTACCGAGTTCTCTGGATGTTTGCCCGTTAAATACTCCTAGAGATGCGTCAATATGTATTGCATCGTTCAACCACTTTTATACGTTACTCGTGTAACTGCTTTATACCAGATTCGATTTATACGCTCTGTCGCTTCCTCAACGAGAGTTATAAAAACTGTTTCTTTTGCTGGGTAATTAACTTGTTCAAGTTGGTGTTTAATTATGCTCTTAGGGTAACCATGATCAGCAAGCCGACAACAAACTTCTTGATTGCACACGCTTAAACGTTTGTAAAACAACGATTTCGCAAATGAATTAAATAGTATTTGTGGGTGCGCCGAGGAGTACCGCAAGACAGCAACCGTGTCGATTGGCTTACGATATACCGTAGTGCTCATTTTACCATTCTGTTTGCGCGGGAGATTCTAATAATGGGAGTGTCCCTTCCGTCCACTCAATTTCCTTTGTATCTTGGATTTTGTGATCCAAGTTGTTAATGTAACTATGAAATGCTACTAATCTTTAGCGTTTTATGATGACGAATATATCATGGTCATCGGGTATGGTGGCGTTAAAAAGCCGGTCAACATGGTGCATGTTGCTGGCATCTACGCAAACGGGTTTCCTATTCTTTATCTGATAAACTTTACCGTGAATGACTCCTAGTTTGTGCACCGATTACACAAACTATCTAATATGTCAGCAGACGTGAATCACAACTACCACCACTAAACCAATTGATGGATTATAGGTCATACAGGTTGGTGGTGCGTCAGTTAATATTGATCGCGACTCTTTATCTTACCGAGTGCAGTACCCACCGTCGCCAGTACGCTTCTTAACCACCTTAGGGATGGTCAGATGAATGAAAATTGTGCTTCGTGCGTTCGTACTGAAACCGTTAGTCTGACGAAGCTTGCGAGTCACAAGCGAAACATTATCAATAAACAGCTTACACCGAATCATTACAAGCTAGACGACGACTTAAATTTTGATGCTAAATTATGATTATATGTTCATATACGCATTAGTGCTTAATAAATTTCTCATCATAAATGATGATTCCAACATATTTCGCAACTATTATTTTTATTGTTACGTGTCCCGTTGCAAATTCTTGATTTAAGTTATCACCTCATATGTTAGAATTAATCATAGCGCTTACATTTGGATACACAATGTTAAGCATGAATTCGTACAGTCCAGGATGATTGTCGATGATGTACAAACATTGAATGGTTCCATTTATGTTTGTTGGAGTCACAATTTCCCCCTCGATTCCCGAAAAATGTGTGCTGCATCCCCGTGGAACTGTAGTTGGAAAACGTGAAAGTTGGATAATTAAAGAATTTCGATGCAGTACAAGTCGTTAATTTGATTAAATTCGTTTTAAGGAATATATGAAAGATCGCACCAAAACACGTTTGTTCTAGAAATGCTTACGTTGGTATGAGAATTTTGTTATCTGAACATAAAATTTCGAATCTGTGTTCTAGTATCACTGGAAATTCCAGTCGTGTTTCAGATCTAAATCGCGAGGTAAACTAGCATAATGCGCCATGAATCGAGAATTACAAATTATAAAAATCTAGTGTATTTTGCTGATTACAATAACAAGTCTTACAACGATGAAATTCAATGTAAAATAAGGCTAGTACAAATTACAAAACGACTAATTTATTGTGTCCCAAGATATGTAAACCAGATTACAAAAATTATACCAAAACCACTGTTGAACAGCTTAGAATATCTTGATGTTCATTGTCGAAGTGTAGCTTGGGTTGTTGTAGTTGGCCTCCTTCGGCCGATGTCGACCGTGTATGTACATCACAATCGCGTGAATGTTCATGCAGCTTTTGGAATGACTAAACAGAACTCACAACTCAGAACTCAGAAAACTTCATGGTAGAAAAAACATTTTGCTTAACAATAAGGTATATGAAATATATAAAAAATATATAAAATATCTCAAAAATTAATAGGGACACTCGCATACAGCATTGTTCGTCAAAAACTCATCGAGTTTGAAGCGAAAACCTCAACAGATTCTGATCGTGTGATTTCTTCAGGCAAATATTTCCAAGTGAAACAAATTCTTACCGAGAAAAAAATACGACGTATATCCAATGGAGAATGCGGAATGGTTAATGCCTTTGAATGTGTTCGTGTTCGAGTAAGGTCATTGGGCTTTAGCAAGGGTTTGAGGGGATGGTTTACAGAATGCAGGATTTTGAATGTCAACATAAGGTCACTACGTATCCGCCGTCGGCTAAAATCGTGTAGGTTCAGTTTTAACATTCGCTCTGTGAAAGGCAAATTTCTGTACCGGGAGACCAACTTTGTAGCACGATGATAAATCCTGTCGAGTAGTTCGATATCCTTCCTCAACCATGGTGCCCAGGCTTGGATGGAATATTCCATAACAGGACGTATATACGTGTTAATTACCCGGGGTAGGGTTTCGGGCGTAAAAATCCGGAATATTCTTTTGAGAAGACTCAAGATACGGCAAGCTTTATTGTACACCATCCGGCAATGCTGTCCCGGCTTAAGGTTAAACGAAACCCAGATACCCAAATCTTTTTCTGCTGTGGTCCAGACGAGATCTTGCGTGCCAAGCTGATACGTGTGGTGCAGAGATTTTCCAAGATGCAGCATTTTACATTTCGCAGGGTTAAATGGTAACTCATTTAACTGGGACCAACGAAATAAGATGCTTAGATCCCGTTGTAATGCCATACAGTCATTAACAGACCTGGCACGTTTCCATATTTCAATATCATCGGCAAATAGTACCAAGTTGCATCCAATATTCTCTACTATATCGTTCATATACACCAAGAATAGAAGAGGTCCAAGCACCGAGCCTTGCAGAACTCTACTCGTGACGTCTATTTTTCTAGATAAGGTGCTGCCAACGCAAACTTGGACGTGTCTATGAGTAAGATAGTCTCTTATCCAATTTAGCAATATTCACGTTATTCCATAAGATTCGAGCTTTTTGATTAAGATGTCATGGTTGACTCTATCAAAAGCTTCGGAAATATCGATGTAGCATGCATTTACTGCGTCACCTTTGTCTAGTGCCCTGGTCCAATCCTCGAACGTTGTAAGAAGGTTAGATAAACAGCAACGATCTTTTCGAAAACTGTGTTGTGCTGCGGTCAACAAGTTTTGGTTTTAAAAATGTTCTCTTATGCGCGCAGTCACAATGCGTTCCATTAATTTAGAGATCACCGGAAGTAAAGCTAGCGGGCTATAGTTTGCTGTGTCTGAACGGCTATCGCCTTGATAAATAGGAGTTATCATCCCTGCTTTCCATTGCCGTGGTATTTTATCCTCCATTTATGCTGAGATTGAATATGCGAGTGAGAGTTGCAGTCAAAGCAACGCGACACCTGCGAAGTAAGGTGGGGGTAATTATGTCTGTGCCTGAGCACTTCTTTTCGTTTATTTGACAAAGTTCCCGCCAAACCATGTATTCTGTGATAGTCATTTCACTTAGTAATTCGAAATGTGGCGAATTTGGTTAAACTTGTTATGGGATAAACAGTTCGATTCGATAGGAACAATCTCTCCCGCAGCGCTGGCAACGAAAGTCAGATCTCGGTTGTATTGCAACAGTTGCACGCCGGTGGCATGATCTGCGTTCAGCAGCCAAGAGCTGTATCTGCTCCACCCCAGCTTCCGACTACGCTTTACACAATGCCTCCAATGTGAGCGATCGAGAGCAAGTTTTTCCCAACAAGCCGAGTCAATGTCAAGAGCTCTTATATCTCTTTTGCAAACGTATTTGTACCGCAAGTGCGGTCTGCCTAATGGTCGACTTCATAATTGCAACTCACCATAGAGTAGATTTTTCGGAATGCGACCATTTTTCATTCTGTAGACATGACCAAGCCACCGCAGGCGGCGCTGTCGCAATAGGGTAATCATACTCTGTAGACTAGCGTTTGAAAGCACTCCAGCATTAGTCACTCTGTCCATCCACGATATGTTCAAGATGCGACGGATGCTTCGTAGATGGAAAGCATTCAGCTTCCGTTCGTGTCTTGCGTGGGTGGTCCAGGTTTCACTGCCGTACAGTAAAGCATTTAGTACGCACGCACTGTATACCATCATCTTTGTTTTTACAGTCAGCTTGCGGTTACTTCAAACACGAGAGTTCAATCGAGACAGAATGACAGCTGCTCTGCCAATCCGCTTCTCAATCTCCGTGTCTAGCGAGAGGTCATCCGCAATGGTTGAACCAAGGTATGTGAACTGATGTACTGATTCAAGCTGACAGTTTCTAACACTTATGATGGGAGGCGATACAGTCCCTTGACAAAGGACTATGGTCTTGCTCATGCTAATTGTTAGTCTAAAGTCCTTGCATGCCGACGAAAAACAGTCCATTAGAGACTGGAGGTGCTCATGGGAGTGAGAAATAAAGGCTGTATCGTCGGCAAACAGCAGGTCACGGATTAGCACATCTCGTGCCTTGGTTTGTGCTCTCAACCGGTTCAGGTTGAAAAGCTTGCCATCACTTCGCGTGCGTAGGTAAATATCTTCTGTCCTCGTCCTGAAAGCGTGCTTCAGAAGCAGAGCAAAGAAAATGCCGAACAGAGTGGGAGCATGAACACACCCTTGTTTGACGCCTCAGCGAATTTCAAAGGCTTCTGAGCTGAAACCGTTAAAATAGAGTGAGCCCTTCATGCCTGAATGGAACGAAATAACGAGCTTGGACAGTATTGGGGGGCAGGCTATCAAATCAAGCATTTTAAAACCACCCTTCCATAACTTGGGTTAATAGCTGAAACCATCTAATTTCATGCATACAATTAATCGAATTCCTTTTGGTTACATATTGTCCTAATTTGACGACTTTAACAAAGCCTATTCGAAATTAATGCGATATTTTAGGCATAACGGTCGACAGAAGCTTTTCGAATGTGAGTAGAGATACAGCGTGTAGTTCGAAGACAAGTGTGAAATTTGCTCATTTTGAATTAATGCAAAAAACCGTGAGCTTAATAATCGAATTTGTTATGGAATAATTTCTCACAAGATTCATAAGCCAAGTCTACAGCTTGCAAAGACCAATCAACATTGTAGCTGCGCAGCGTAATCTTTAGTTCGTCGCTATAGTGATACGTCGTTGTGTTTGGCAAAGTGCTGAGATAAATCGTTCGGAACCTCATGTTTCCTGATGCTGGCGCAAAAATTGCGAAGTATTGATTTCCAAGCAGTCTTCCCTGGAAGGTTGAATAACGATTAGTTGTTTATCTTCGACTACATGAAGTGTAGTGTAGATTAAATACGCAATATTCATCCTAACAGTAGTTGACAAAATCGTATAATTATTTGAGGAACATAACCAAATGTGCATGCAAATAAGCTATTCGTTTCATGATCATGGGTTTGATACCATCTACATGTGTTTCATCACATGTAATTCAACAGGTTGTTTGTAGCAACCCAACCCAACAGTGGCATATAAGGAACATTTTATTTACCATTGTCACTTTGTTTTAAGACATACGGATCCTCATCATAGTGACCTTACCTGTTGGTGTTAGTAAAAATGAGATTTTTTAATTGAATCGGTATTTTTATTTTACGAGCCTGTGATTGTAATAATCACTGATCAGAAAGTGATTTCATTCAAATTGTTAATTCACAGTTAGCATTTACGTTTGATATTCATGTTTGCATATTAAGTATAATTTTCGGAAAATTTGGCCTGGAAAATAAATTGATCCATCTAATAATAATAATGTTAATTGAATCATAAAAAGCAAATAAGTGACTCTGCTATAGGGAAGCGAGTACAATTGAATATGACATTCGTAATGTTAAAAGATTTTTGCGCCTAAACTATTTCTTTATTTCCGAACAATTTTATTTAGTAGCAGCATACATATATAGGGTGGTATGTGAAGCTGTAACCTGTTAATCAGAAGGACTTACTTAGGCAAGGGCACAATGTTGCCATCAGCTTTAATACAGTTCAAGATGTGAGGGTACCAACTCATGAATAGCCTTTGGGTTTTTTAACAGTCTTCGAATTTGAGTTTTCAGTATCTTCGAACAGCAATAATTCTGCCTTTATTGGGATTATTCTGACGTCAAATGGGATAATTTCCCAATGTATTCGCCAGATATATCTAACAAGGACTGTCATTGCGCATTCTAGGAAGTTAATTTTGAGGAAGTTGGTTCATCCCTTTTAGAATTGGATGACAGCGGTGTCCTGAAAATACTCACAACAACACACACTAACTCTCCCATACTTTATGCGATGCGGAGCCACTGCTTGTAGTCGTATTGTTGTGGTTTAATAACCCTCCGTCGTATTCGCAGCCTTTGGAATGTCTAGAAGAATTAGACTTTGCTCGATGCCCTTCTTACGAACATCGAGACGTACATTTATTTATCAGGTGGTTATATGAACAAGTAGTCTACTTCGGTTTTATCTTATAGTTTTATTTTCTTACTCATCTAAACGATGCGCGCCTGAAGTAGAGCTTATGTCAGGTAGCATTTATACACAGCATTGCGCAACCACATTGAATTATCCGACCATGTCCAGACAAGACACTGCTCTCGGCTGCTGATGTAAATCACGATTCAACATGCAACTAACACTTATCCACGGAGTACCGTTCATCGTTGTGAGGGCTGCGGGATAAATTGTTTGTTAGATTATTCGAAACGCGATGCTGCTTCCATGATCGATACCGACAAAGGGATGCCATGTACCCATTGTGTAGGCAGAATTCCATTGCGCAAACGCAGCACGGATTTGACAAGGAACATATCGGAGTCAATTTTTCAAAACGCTACCAAACCAATAATCTCAATCATTTGGTAGCAAATTATGTCTGAGATGCTTTAGATAAATTGAAATTTCGAATGATCGTAACTTACGCCTTTTGAAAGCACATATGTTTTAATCGCATTTGCCTTTTGCGAAATTATATGCCAGACACAATCCACCCGGCGAAGTAAGCCGAGGTTAGTCGGTGCCATTGCGAATTGTCCCTTTTCACTTTCAAGTTTTCCTCCGCATGGAACTGTCAATCACAATAAGTATTCCAATGGTAATGAGGATTGTACAAACCAGATTTAGGTTAGAATAATATGCAAACGGTATTTGACACTCTGATTGATTGCCTCTGAAGGTGCGACGAAACCTATAAACTCGAAATGACCGACGATAACAATCCGATAATCGGTAACAATTCGGGTTTCCGAATGACTTTATTAGAAAGGTTCGAGTGAAACAATCCTAGCAAGCCTGAGTAGATGGGAAACTTAAGTCGCTATTGAACGATATGCAATTCGCCAATGCTGGTAAAACGAGTCCTCCCTGGTGACGGGTTGAATCTTACCTGTTGGTACGAAGTCAATTGGCTAATCAGATCGAAGTGCCGACCATGACAGATGGTTACCTAATTTATCTATATTAGATAGGCGTGTAATTTGTTCCTTGTCTTGTGTTTAGTAAATGCGCTTAACCAATCGGCTTTCTTTTATGATGTCTGACTTGTGGGTCAACGCGATTAGCGTTGGACAGATGGACTTCATTCATGAATCCGGACAGAAGTGGATTTGAATTGCCCGTGGGCTAACGTGGTTAAGGTTATATCGAGTGACCTGGAACCTCTCGTCGAGATCAGAACAGAGAATGTGACTGGCACGTGACGCAATCACTTCCAGCATACCCCATCCGCTGCAGTATTGCATTCAGTTTGTAAAAGAAACGCATGTAGCAATGATAATAACCACGAAGTGCAACATCGATGAACAGCAGGCCAAATTGAATTGATTGGAATTGTATTCATTAATTTGTGAATTTCGTAATTAAATGCCTCTTAATATACATAGAATATCATTAATCAATGATGAAGATATAATCTAATTCTTTTCTAATCCAATGCTCAATACTTCTCAATGCCCTTATTTAAAGTTGCAAAAGAAAGTTATACATATCATATCACTGTGACATATTGGAACTCCGAATACCAAATTACAAGTAACTAATCTCAGTTTGCCTACAACCCTTCTACAGCGTGTAACGGAATACCTCATGATATGGTAATAGAGAATTCCCTGCGGTATCCATGGTTTCCATTATTTACTGATAACTTTGATATTCGAAATTGGTAACATATTAATGAGTAGATTTCCGGTATGCTCACCTTTTGTATATTCGAATACTATCGTGATTTTTTCCAGTTTGATGTCCTTGAACGTTACTTTCGTTCGGAGTTTACTTGCTAGATAACTCACCGTATTCGGATGTGATGCTTGAGTGAACACTTCCCGTTCTTGAACCAGTCTTCCGAAATGGTCGCGAGAGGCGGTTATGGATATATTTATATCTAAGTCCTGCATGTGATCAATCTGAAATAGTTTCAATCATATATTTTACTGTGTTATGACGATCAGACGTTAATTCCCGCATGTGGAAATTATATCTCATTTCTCTTATGATTGTCCAATTAAATGATTTACATTGATACTAATTTCTATGAGTAGTTTCTGGTTCGCTGGGATTTCTATGACTGATATATGCAACGTAGGTGTGTGTCACATTGAAAAAATATTTTGATCTGCTTAATAACATTTATTCATTTCCGCTGAAAAACAATGTAGAAAAATCCGTGTCAGCTGTTCATAAATTGTCTGTATATTGGAACCCGAGCCTTTTCCATTTCTCACTATTTAATTTATATTTGTTTTGTTTGCGGTTTCTTCGAACAAGAAGATCACAAAATTCATTGCTCACATACGCTGAAATACAGGAAGCCAATTGATCGTAAAATAATGACATATTTGCACACGAATCGCGAGATCAATTACAATAATTTGAGCACTACGTTTATGTCATATAAAATCGAAACCGGTCATGTGTGTGTGTGTGATCGATACCCAAGCGAATGAGCTTGCCTACATGACTTTGGGCCCAGTGGATTAAACAGTTGAGCGTACTAACCTTATCCAACAGTGGCATAGAACTTGTGTAACATTCTTCCACTGTTTCAAGCGCACGCGGATGCTGATTCTACTGTCCTCACCTTATGAATGTAAACAGCAGGAAACCAGTGTTAGAATGTGTTTGCTGCATGTTTATAGAATGTTTCCATTTTTAGGAGCTCAACAATAAGCATGTTTTATCCGTTAGGAACTGTGCATACTGACATGTTCGACTTAATTGCATGTGCATTCTAAGTACTTGCGATTTCACAGGTTGTTTTTAACATTCTTAACTAGTAATAGATTCGGATTTCAAGCTCATTTTTTATGGTTTCAAGGCATACGCATCCTGATAAGGTCAACCATATCCTGCTTTTGCTAAATCTATTGCAATATTGGATAACGGGATGCTTATTGTGGATAACGGATTATCTGACTGATCGGCGTGTGCGAGCCCGTCATTCAAGGTTCAGTGCTCGGGCCTATCGTTTTCTTGTTTTACATGAATGATATTGCTCCAGTAGTACTATGCAAGATGGTTCGTTTTAGCTGTATATTGACCCAAATGAACCCACACAAACCAAACACCTCAATGGACTTTTGATTTCAACCTCTGTATATTTTATAGCTGTCATCCATTGGTATACGTTAACCGATTGCTTCATTCCACCATAAAATCTTGATTCTTGATCTAATTATCCACACATAATTAGCGCAAACAAATCAAAACCGGTGGATAGTTGTGTGAGATGGAAATGCATACAAATATGAATTGATTATATTATAATTTCATGCATCACCATAAAGTATGAAAATAAGCGTGGATATTAATGCTGCCAGAATTTGATACAAAAGTTCTAATCTTAAAATGATGTCTGGCTATTTTATAGATTAACTTTAAATTGTCGTTATGTTATGATATAATATTTGTGTATTGTGTTGCTCAGATCACCATCACTTATATACCACAAGCAGTTTCTAGGGTTTTGCCTTCATCATGATGAGATAGTAAGATCAGACTAGGTGAACCTTGAAACAAACATAATTAGATACGTACATGTTTAGATACAAACATGTTGTTGGCCTCCGTCGGTCGATGTCGACCATGGATGTACATCACATCGCATGAATTTCATGTTTTGCAGCTTTTGAATGACTAAACAGTCCGATTCGGGAGGAACAATCTCTCCAGCAGCGCTTGCAACGATAGTCAGAACTCTGTTGTATTGCATCAGTTGCACGCCGGCGGCATGATCTGCGTTCAGCAGCCAAGAGCAGTATTTTCTCCTCCCGGCTTACAGTCGACGCTTACACAATGCCTCAAAGTGAGCGGTCAAGAGCAAGTTCTTCCCAGCTTGCGGGGTCAATGTCAACAGCTGTCATATCTCTTTTGCAAACATCTTTGTACGCAAGTGCAGTCTGCCCAATGGTCGACTTCCTAATTGCAACTCACCGTAGAGTAGATCTTTCGGAATACGACCATTTTCCATTCTATAGACATGACCAAGCCACCGCAGGCGGCGCTGACGTAATAGGGTGAACATGCTCTGTAGACCAGCTTTTGAAAGCACTTCAGCATTAGTCACTCTGTCCACCCACGATATGTTCAAGATACGACGGATGCTTCGTAGATGGAAAGCATTCAGCTTCGTTCGTGTCTTGGTAGGTGGTCCCGGTTTTACTGCCATATAGTAAAGCATTAGTACACACGCGCTGTAAACCATAATCTTTGTCTTTTAAGTCAGCTGCGGTTACCCCAAACACGAGAGTTCAATCGTGACAAAATGACAGCTGCTCTGCCAATCCGCTTATCAATCTCCGTGTCTAGCGAGAGGTTATCCGCAATGGTTGAACCAAGATATGTGAAATGATGTACTGGTTCAAGCTGACAGTTTCCAACAGTGATGATTGGTGGCGATACAGTCCATTGACCAAGCACTTTAGTCTTGCTCATGCTGATTGTTAGACCAAAATCTTTGCATGCCGACGAAAAACAATCCATTAGAGACTGGAGGTTCTCATGGGAGTGTGCAATAAAGGCTGCATCGTCGGATAACAACAGGTCACGGATTATCACATCCCGTACTTTGGTTTGTGCTCTCAACCGGTTCAGGTTGAAAAGCTTACCATCACTTCGCGTGCGTATGTAAACAGCACGAAACCGGTCGTGGGATGTTTTGTGACGGAAAAGCATGCAAATGAATATTTTTCCTCCTGTTCTCGTCCTGAAAGCGTGCTTCAGAAGCAGAGCAAAGAAAATACCGAACAGCGTGGGAGCATGAACACACCCTTGTTTGACGCCTCGGCGATTTTCAAATGCTTCTGAACTGCAACCGTTAAAATGGACTGAGCCTTTCATGCCTGAGTGGAACGAAATAAACATACATAAACATGGTTATACTTGTATGCCAACTGTTACATAGGGTTCGTACAACGAACCACGACACAGAATCACAAAGTGATTCTTGGTCAAGCACTCGAGGCGCTTATGGATGGTAGTGGTGTGTAAGGGATGGGGATGTGAGCAACACATTACTTTGGTCATACATAAACATATTTTAAGATTAAAACACAACTAACTGTGGCGTGTAGGTATTCAACTTCTACTGTTGTTTCTTCGTGCAAATTAACGATCCATTCACTTTCTCCCACTGCATTGTTGATCAAAACGGAATGATTGATCGAACCAACACTTGGTTGAATGTCATACACAGTCGGTCGAGGAGGTTCGTCTAAAATAAGAAATCGAACTTTGGTAAATAAAGTTATACAACTCTTAAATATTTTTCCTTCAACAACCAATTCGTTCAAATAAGTTTAAACACAAAGTAAGTCGAGTGCTTGGCTAAAAATCACGTTGTGATTCTGTATTTGAACATCGTGATTTTTGTAAGAATCTTATTTAATAGTTGCATACAAGGATATCATTGTTTACCACGGTATCACGGTTCCCAGCCGAAACCCGGAAGGATTGCGTTAGTGATGGGAATGTCAGCACCACAATATAATGATCGTTAATAAGCGCCTTGATTGCTTATCCAAGAAACACTTTGTGTTTGGACGTCGTGGTAATTGGTAGGAACCCTATTTACAAGTGGCACTGAAGTCTAACTTTGTTTACTACGCTTTCCACTCTCTCAAGGCTCACCAAACGAAATCCTACTGTCTTGATATAAACACATCAAACTAATAGAAACTGTTTGGGCATTGCTTCTGCTATGATGTGAGCAATAGCATACTTAATGATTGTTTTCGACAAAATACTAACATTCTCAAATCTAAAATCGTTCATGCAAGTAATTTCTACAATACTGCTCCAATGTCATAGTTTTTTGTTTAACATTAAATACATACGAATAACATATGGATTTTGTTTTCGTCAGAACGGCATGAAAAATCAAGATATTGTAGAAATCAACGAAAACCTTACTAGAAAAATGTTATCAGATGATTTAAGACTAGTCCCGTTATTACCCACAATGATATGTTTATCCATGTGTCTATATAACTATATTTACCATTCAGTCACGATTTAGATCTCAGCAGCAACCTTGCCGAGAGTATCTGATGGTTTGTGATATCAAATGGAGAATAATGACGCATTTGAGACAAACAATGGTATCATACGATACGGAAAAATGACTCACCAACTTTAGCACGAGTTGCGCAGAGCCAACACAAAATCAGAACAGGTACGCAAGATAGCATCTTTGAGTTTTCGTATTTTTGGGCATATGAATTTGTTAGCCGCTTCCTAAATATTTAGAATCACAGATAATGGCAAATATAATGTTGAATGTCTTCATCTGATCATAGTTTATTTATTTATTTGTGTGTGCAAGGTCACTTTTAACACAATCATATGCACAAAATAGTTGTTTGTTCTCTATTGTTGCGTGTGGTCGATCGAATATTTTAGTTTTTATTTCAAAACAACGCTGAACAATACATATGATGAAATTGTAAGGCCAGAAAAAATCGAATCAAAAATTCGTAACTGTGCTCAATCATTCGTGCAGCCAAGAAGATCGATTTGTAGATCTTCCAAATTTTAACTTTAGACCAGTGCTAAAAACATAATAAATAATGAACAGGTCAAATAATCTGGAATGGTGACTGAGAGAGAGATAAAAACTTCGCTTCAATGAGGTATGTGTGGTAAAGTTGGCGCATAAACAATACTCCTATTTTGCTGAATCAAAATATACTCATATCAACGCATAAATCTATAACACAGAACGAGAATTTGGAGAAATGCTTAATAAAGCTGAGACATTGATGCCATTGATGAGCGCAAAATCCTGCGAACCGATTGCTAATTTTTATGATAATAAAACCGTGCATATTTTGTTGGAAGGCATGCATCTGCATCCATGCATACATTGGTGAGTTCATGTTCATCACTAATAGCAGCAACGCTGTAAGTGATGCGCATTTAGCAAGTTGAATAATAAAAGTATGCGTTTCAGAGTGTTTGGAGAGTTTCTTCATTATGTTTTGTGACTACTCATGAGTATCAAATCCTTTGAAATATATTTTATGAAAGAAATTGTTATAATGCGATTTACACAGCACATTTAACTTGCTGGTTGGGATAGAATCTTTCAGTGCTAAATGAAAAGATGTTCTGAGGGAATCTCTATATTTCCGCGACATGTTCGGTTTTCGAAAGTGATTCTATGTGATGTTGCTCCGGTTTTGTTTTCGCTATATATCCTATGGTGTCGGTTATTTCTTATGCATATTAAACTACGAACTTGATTAAAATTACACTTGATGTAAATTATACATCTATTAATCGTGGCTATAGAATTCACAGGTCTTTCGCTGATGAGACAATTGTGATCTAGCATTGGATCTATAGATAAGGTTAGAGTTGAAAAGAATTCCCCGAATAATGACGAGGTGATACAGCTGGTCATAACATGAGTTATTATATAATCCTTACCTCAAGCTGTGTACAGAAAGGCCGTCGCTGTTCAATTAAACGAGCAATGAAACAAGCAATAAGCGTTAATGAACGTGAATTAATCCTGCAGCGGTGAGCGCTGCGGAAATGAGGTTTATCCTCAATCCAATTGTTTGCCACAGTGGAGTATGATAGAGACATCATGTGGTGTCTCGTTTGACAAGCCATCATCTTAGAGCGCGTCTATCATAGATTCACCATACGCACCAAAAGTTAGCATTGCCAAAACACTTCCGTCTCTTGTTTCAGTCATTACTAATTAGTCCTAATTTAGGATGGTAGAAAGCGAAAGAGGACACATGCTGAATAAGTGAGGATCTGACTACTGTTATGGGATGGTTTGATATCCAAAGTGTAAGCATATAACTCTATGTCAAAAACATTTAATAAAATATTTATGAGTGTCTAAGCAGCGGATGTGTTTAACAATTATTATTCTCTAGGATTTGTTCACATCTGGTAACTGCATTTTCGACCCAAACGTCCAGTCACACATGATTCGATAGAAACTGTTAGCGCCTAGTTGGATCGACTAGAAGGCATACATGTGATAAATCCTGTCCCTTACTCAGCCTGGGCAGCCTCTATAGTTAAAGTCAGAATATAGAAGGGAGCCGTGCGCATTGTGCTGATTTTTTGACTGGAATCAATGATGTATTAGAAACTCATTATTACACAAAAACCAATTCCAAATGGCTTGTCTTCAATACTTAGTTATTGGCAAGATGTTTCTAAAATAGATTTCTCCTATGAATACTTAGAAGGTGAGTTTCAAAATGAATGTAGAGAACTGTTGACTATAAGCACCCTCAGAAGCCTGTGTCGCCACTATCCACTACTTTTTTGAATCAAATGTGCCCCAGCCATATTCCAGCATGTGATGGACACAATGTTAGCAGGTTTTGATTTTACGATGGCATATCTTGATGAAATAATTTTTCTCAGCACAAAAGATGAACATTTAAAACATTTACAGTTGCTTTATAAACGATGGCTTAATCTGGATTCCATGTTAATTGTGAAATTGTTTATTCGATCTGACTCAAATTACATTTTTGGGAAACGCATAGATAGTATGAGCACAATCCAGGATCCATCTAACTCACTTAAATAAAAATAATGCCGACACCTTCAAATAAAGCCACACTGCAATCCTATTTGCCTTCGGTTAATTACTATCACAACTTTGTAGCCAATATATTTGAACTACGAGCGTCGCTCAATAATCTGGGACAAACTGCTAAATGGGAGTGGTCGAACGAATTTCAACGGTTATTTGAACGAATATATAAAGTCTTAAATGGTGATCTCCTACTACCGCATTATGATCCTAGACTACCTATGATTACAGAGGCCGAAGAGTCGGAATCTGTAATTGCTGCAATCTTACTACACAAAACGCCCGAGGAGTAGTCATAAAGCTGTTCTACCTCATTGACACCACAAGAAAAAAACTATAGCCAAATAGCAAAAGACGGCATTGCATTAGTTTTTGCAGTTAGAACATTTCACAAAATGCTTCACGTGTAGAAGTTCACCGTATTCACGACCATAAACAACTTCTTTCAATCTTCAAGTTTAAAAGTGGGCACCATTGTTCACACAATAATTTGATTACAACGCTGATTCACGATATACATTTGTTTCAGTTTTAACCTCTTATTCGTGAAAATCGAGAGTTCCGGGTAGGCCGATTCGTTGTAATTTACTCATCGCTAAACATAGTAACAATAATCCAGAAGAAGAAATATTATTTTTCAATGGTACGGATGAAAATGATCACGCATATTCCCGTTCATTGAACAATCTTTAGATCACATAACAATCACGTTTGAACGAATCTGCCATGAAGTAGCAAAAGATGAAACTATTCAACCAGTCTTACATTATATGAAAATCGGTTGTCCTGCCGTATTAACCGACAAAAAAACTGAAGGAGTATCTCAAAAGGAGATTTGCTCTCACTAACTTCCAAAGATGCCATGGGATGCAGTATCGTGTTGTTATACCTGAATTATTACAGGAGGAGGTCCTTGAACTGTTTCACCAGGGCCACCCCGGAATCAGCCGTATGAAAAGCATTCCTCAAAGTTACGCTTACTGGCCTTTAATGGACCGATAAAAAGAAACATTTGTCAGAAAATGTCATGGTTGTTGCTTGACCGCCAAAAAGCTTCGAAGTGTAACCTAAGCTCATGGTAAATACGACAAACCTGTGGTTACATATCCACATAGATTTTGAATGTTCAATTGAAGGTATATATTTCTGCATATTTATTGATGCTAAATCGATGTGACCGAAATGTGTTTCCAATGAGAATTGCTTCAGCTCAATCCGTGCTATCCACATTGAAAAATATATTCTCGAAATTTGTATTACCTGAGACGACTGTATCTGACAACGTCTCACAATTCACATCCACAGACTTTGATCAATTTCGCAGCACACATGAAAGACTACATGGTTGCTCAACACATCAACACATCTACATTCCATAAACGATGGCAGGTCACCAACGGAATTATTTTTGCAAACGAAGCTAAAGTTCACATTTGATGTAATAAAACCAGTAACTGTGCATGAGTAGAGATATAATCACAAGACGGTAGCTCAGTTCAACAAGCATCCTGTTGCAAGACAGGGATCGTTTAACATTGGCGATCGAGTTTATGTACGCAACATGCGATATAATCTGGTTAGCCGATTATCTAACCCATTTATTCTCCATTATCTTCAGCCCACGAAATACCGTTATCTGTCCATTAACTTCCGTAAGCTCACGCAAAAACGTTTCACAGCAAATAACTATTAACTCGGACGGTATCCTGCGCACATTGCTAAATCTCAACACGAAATAATCTCACGGAGCTGACGAAATTACCCCGCTGATACTCACAAACTGTGCTTATGCGTTGTGTACGCCCCTCACCTGTTCGTTTAACCTATCTTTAACCCAAAGATTCGTTCACTGTAATTGGAAGCGGGTCATCATTACCCCCATCTACAAAAGAGGTTACCGTTCTGAGGTATCCAACTATCGACCAGTAATACTACTGCCGATGATCTCTAAAGTAATGAAGCGCCTTGTATCAAACTGCGTCACAAAACATCCGAAAGACAATTGCTTGCTCGCAGTCGTACAACACGGCTTTAGAAAAAGACTTTCTTGCCCTCGCCCTCGATGAATGGACACAAGCTGTAGACATAGGTTTCACCATACACGCTTGTTATATTGATATACCAAAATCATACGATCGTCTCAACCGCAGTCTGTTACTACAAAAAATAGAGCAATGTGGCATCAAGCGTTCATTACTAGCCTGGTTGGAGGATTATCTCCGCGACCGTGTCATTCGAGTAAAGGTTGATGGTGCTTTCTCATGACCCAGGACTTTGAAACCGTCACAAAAAGTCACAGCTGTCTATGAAAAGACCTCAATACTACTGATTCTGCTGAAACACGTGTTTGGGAGTTTCACGAAGCAAACTGTTCATCGAATAATTAATAAGTACTTGAGGCCAGCCACAGAGTATGCTGTTCAAGGTTAATCTCTCTGGCTAAAGATGGACATCAACCTCTGGCAGAGAATATATCATCGGATCACCAAGCTCGTATGTGGTTTAAAGCACAAACAATACGAAGATCGTATTACAAGTCTCAATCTCTTTGACTCTCGCTACCGCCGTTTTAGAGGTAATTTGATTCTGATGTTCAATATAATGCATACCACCAACCATCCTCTGAATAAAATAATCACTCAACAACCACCCCGAACTAGCCGGTGTCATGACTACACATTACTTATTCCCGACTCGAGACTGAGCTGTCGAAGGTATTTTTATTCTGTGCGTGTATCATTTACCAGGAACTCCCTACCTTCTAATGTTGCAAATTCACCCAACTTGAATATATTGAAATCGAACTTGGACAGATTGTTGTCGAGACATGCGAACATTGAACCTATATATTCTATACCATTACAGCTTTGAACTTTGAACCTAAGCATCGAAGTAAACTATACATCTTGACCCCATGGAATTGCATTACATTACATTACATGTCGAACAGCAACATAAACCGTGATCAGAACTTTTATTCAGTCCTTGCATGCATTCCGTGAAACATTTCAAACCAAGAAATATTATCGTCACTAATTGAAAATATTCCCAAATGGAAGTTCCAAAATTATAAGTTGAGCAATATTAGGATGATTACTAAAAAAACACCAGTGATTCCGTTACTATACATGAGCTTGAAACGCGAAATTGCCGAAAGATGTTTTTCAGACCGACATTTATCCACCATATTTTATAGTTGGAACTGATTTTGCTTCTCCTTCAAACCGACTAGATCGGAACATGTAAGTTGGAATAAAATATATAGAATACGTCCATCTTGAAGTAATACGAATCTTTTAGCTTCATACTATAATTCTTCGATCGCGAATCGTTATTTCAGAGCACGAAAATAAAATGTTGTTTTGTCGGCTCATGAATATCAAATTCTAAATTTTAAATTATACAACTTTTTAAAACTATTTGATAATCTAAATGACGTGACCTCGCTCTATGTTATCCCTTGGGCAACAATTCATGTCACGCTTTGTCCCAAATAAGGTGAATACATTTTTTATTCATTTGCACACAAATAATTGTATTTAGGGGCGTGTGAAAATTAACATACTTTGTTTTATGTGTGAGGATATGACATAAGCCTCTAATGAATTTGAGAATTTGCAATTTGGCCTCAAGGATTTCTGTAAAAATAACTGTAGCGGATAAGCCGAGCGTTACGTTAATAGGAATCGTTATAAGTGTTGCTAATTAATGTAAGTGTATGAAATTATGTATAAATATATATAATTATATTTATGCAAGAGAATACACTATGTAACAACAGACTTACGAAATCCTTGTGTTATCCACTCGGATTATTGCTAACAATGAATTTGACCCGTGTTATTTCTTCAGCGGGATAATTGCTCGTCGTAGATGGGACAAGCAGCGAATTACCGAAAATGGAAGAAAAATTCTAGGTCAGTAATCTGAAACTATTAATTAGTGGTTCGAAACCAGGCAAGTTATCAGACGTTCACGCTGTAGGAAGCGCAAGTGTGTGTTTAGTTGATTTAAACAAAACGACACACGGCATCATGATGGGAAACGTTTATGAAAATAAACTTACTTTTTGGAATTATTAAGGAATTATATCAATTGGGAATAATTCCTACATAACTCCCCCCCTAGAGCGGTGGCTGTTCAGCCATGCTCGACATCCATCTACGGTGTGTACCGACGGGGTCGTGCCACGGTACGGCCAGTGCGTGTGCGCGGGGCGTCCGTGTCGTCGGTTGTCACCGCTGTCCGTGAATGCAGCGGGGTTTCCATCATGGGTTGTGTTGCTGGCGTGGACGGGGGTGAAATGCTCAAGTCCTCGCGCATCGGCTGCGTATCTGGAGTCGATAAAAAGGGAGACGAAACAAAGGGGACTGGCTGTGAAGGGATAGTCACAGTCGTAGGGGGTCCTCGGTCTGTATTCGATTCCATGTACGCAGGCTTCAATCGGTCGATGCTGACTGAATCCGGGCGGCCGTTGCGTTCAATGACGAAGTACTTGGCACTGCGGGAGATGACTTTGAATGGGCCGTCGTATGGTGCTTCGAGGGGCCGTTTTACACGGTCTACGCGCGTGAATACGTACGGGCACGACAGAAGATAATTATCGACGTGACTTGTACGAGAAGTTACACGGGTAGGCGGAGCACGTATTTCTCGCATGAAGGCTCGGAGCCGGGAGACATACGGAGCTGTTTCAATCGCAGTCAGTGGTGTGGAGTCCGTCAGCAGTTCGGCGGGGAGTCGCAGAGTAGTTCCGTAAACCATATCGGCTGATGAGCAACCGATGTCCTCTTTTGCGGTATTGCGGATGCCGAGCAGAACCAGTGGCAGTTTGTCAACCCAAGATGCGCTGGATTCGGTGGCGACGAGCGCAGCCTTCAATTGACGATGGAATCGTTCAACGAGGCCGTTCGAGGCTGGATGGTAAGCCGTCGTCCGAAAATGTTCGCATCCCAGTAGACGATTCAGTTCTGCGAAGAGGTGGGACGTGAACTGGGCTCCGCGGTCTGTTGTGATCTGGGACGGGACACCGTAATTCGCGATCCAACCAGAGACGAAGGTGCGAGCTACGGTTTCCGCAGATGTATCCACTAGTGGGCACGCTTGGGGCCAGCGTGTGAATCTATCGATGCACGTCAAAAGATGAGTGCACCCACGGGATGAGGGTAATGGTCCAACAAGATCAATATGTACATGCCGAAAGCGTCCATCTGGAAGTGGGAATTTTCCAGGGATAGAGCGGGTATGGCGATGTACCTTACTACGTTGGCAGGCAAGACACTGTTGTGCCCAACAACGAATGTCGTTCCGCATGCCATGCCAAACATAGCGGTCTGTGATGAGTTTTGTGGTTGCGCGTTTGCTCGGGTGGGATATTCCGTGCAGGTGCTCGAAAATCCGTCGTCTGTAATCCTTTGGTACAAAGGGACGTGGATTTCCTGTCGATGTATCACAATGGATACGTATTCGACTGCCTGGCACTGGTAAGAGAGCAAACTGCAGGGAAGCTTCGGAAGTGATTTTTGAAAATTCCGGGTCGTCCTCTTGCAGGGCGGCGATTTCCTCTAAGTCAATCTTCGCGATCTGGGAAATAGATGCGCGTGATAGAGCATCTGCCTCGACGTTGCTGGGTCCCTCGATGTACCTGACGTCAGTGGTGAACTGCGCGAGGTAGTCCAAGTGGCGAGTTTCCCGAGGCGAGTAGCGGTCGGCGGCAGCGCTGAAGGCGTGGATCAAGGGCTTGTGGTCCGTGTAGATGGTGAATTGACGTCCTTCCAGGATGTGTCGAAAGTGCTTTACTGCGAGGTACATCGCAAGTAATTCTCGGCTGAAGGTAGAATACCTGGTTTGAGCCGGTTGCAGCTTTCGTGAAAAGAAGGAGAGTGGTGCGCACTCGTCGTCAATGACTTGTTGTAGAACGGCACCAACAGCAACTTGAGAAGCGTCTGTTTTGAGAACAAGCTTCACTCTGCTGTCCGTGGAGAGATGAGCCAGCGAAGTGAGCGTGCTGAGGGATGTTTTGACTGATTGGAACGCGGCGATAGCTTCCGTTGTCATGTTGAACTTCTTTGGATTTCCCCTCAAAAGATCAGTTAACGGTCTGCATTTGTCCGCGCATTTTGGTATGAATCTGCCGTAGAAGTTAATGAATCCAAGGAATCGACGTAGCTGGCGAAGAGACGTTGGAGTTGGGTAGTCTTCAATCGCCGATATTTTCTGCGGAATGGCAGTGATTCCACGAGAATCGATTGTGTGTCCAAGAATTTCTAGGGCTGGTCGGCCGAATTGGCATTTGGCCGGGTTGATTACGACGTTGTATTCCTGAAGACGTTGAAAAACCAGTCGAAGGTGATCCATATGCTGCTCGTGGCTTTCACTAGCGACAAGAATATCATCGATGTACGTGAAGGTGAATGGTAGACCTCGCATGACTTGATCGATGAAGCGCTGGAAAGTTTGAGCGGCGTTTCTGAGTCCAAACGGCATGCGAAGGAATTCGTAGAGACCGAAAGGTGTAGTGACAGCAGTCTTCGGAACGTCGACGTCTGCTACTGGGATTTGATGATAGGCGCGCACAAGGTCGATTTTGGAAAAAATCTTCTTGCCGCAGGCGCTCAGGGAGAAATCCTGGATGTGAGGTATGGGATACAGACAATAACGAATACTTCGCTTTGGGATTTAAAGCGAAGCGAAGTTGCGAAGCGAAGCGAATATTGTTGAATATTCGCTTCGCTATCGCCATGGCGAAGGGAAAAAATAAACTTCGCTAAAAATTCGTTACACTTCGCTTCGCTTAAAACGAAGTGCAAGTTCAAACTTCGCCGTAAACGAATATTAGCGAAGTATTCGCTAAAAGCGAAGTCTTCATTTTTGACACTTGTTGATAGACACCGCCAGACAAGTGAACTCCGATGGTGACTGAAAGTACCGACGTAAGCCAGTTAGCAACAGACTGCTTGTTTATTTGCTATAAGCTAACATTTGAGGTGTTAACTAGTGTTACGGTCATTAGACAAAGGGTTGTTCTTTTTTGTACTTTAATATTTTGTCTGCTATTTACTATCTGCTATGAATAGGACGAAAATTTAATTGTCTCATCATAGTTTCATCATGAGCCCCCCGAAGACGCACCACAAGTCGGACAAGGACAAAGACTCGGCCTCGGCCAAGAAGTCCAAGAGGAGCCCGACCCTCAACGTCAAGCTGCCGTCCAAAGACCCGTGGACCCCCAAGTCCTCAAGAAAGAGGTCTCCGCCGCCGTCAGATGATGATGATGATGACGACTTTCATCACACCACCTACCGGCACAAGCCTACCAGATCACCGATCTGGAACTTCTTCAAGAAGGAGGCTGTGAAGAAAGGTGCGAAGGAAAGAGAAGTTCGAGCTCTTTGCCAAGTCGAGGATTGTGGCCAGTCCATTGCCCGGCCTCAGGGAACCCCCCAAGGAATGGTCTGCCACATCATGTCGAAGCATCCGGACGTTTCTAAGCAGTTTCTGAACCAGAAGGCCAAGTTGGAGACTGAAAAGGTGAGTTAGACTCAGTTTGACGCAACCTTCGCTAAACTTCGTTTAAACTTTGCTATACTTCGCAATATCTTGCCATATACTTTGTTATAGATCGCTTAGTACTTCCAAATACTGTGCATGAACATCGTTATACTTTGCAATAGTTTGTTGGAAATGAAGCTCAACTGTTTTTTCTTTATTTTCTTTCCCAGAAGAAGCAGCAGCAGTCCCAGTCCAGCTCTTGGCGAGTCAAGTTCGGGGAGTCATCCAAAACCTCTTCAAGAAGGCTATCAGTGACCCCGATCACCCAGTACTACAAGTCCGGCGGCAGCGCCAGCGCTCCCAAGAAGTACAACCCGAACAGTCCTCTCCAGCTGAGGACCAACCTGGAGATCATGGCCTACCTTGCCGGTGCCAACCTTTCGTTCAGCCATGTGGAGAATCGCCACTTTATAAGGTATTTGAAATGACAAATTTACAATTACAAGTTGTTACCTTCTTACTTGAAAGATAATTTTGATTTTACTTTGCTATACTTCGCTTAATCTTCGCTATTCTTTTTATATATTGCTATTTTTCGATTAAAAATCACTATAATTTGGATATATCGCTAATACCTTCGCTATTATTCCAGGTATTCTCAGTCGCTGGACCCGAAAATCAACATCCCCAGGCAGATCATGTTTTCCAGGCACATCTGTACCCTCCTCTTCAAGAATGTAGAGGAAGCCATGGAGAAGAAGCTCGCCAAGGACCTGGCCAACCTTATGGGAGCTGGATTCACCAGTGACATGTCGACCAGCCGCTCCAACCAGGGGTACCTGAGCTTGACCCGGAATTGGCCTTTGGCAGCGTCGACCAGTCCCAGTCCCAGTCTCAACCAGCCCCAGTTCCTTCTTATGTCAAGGAGATGAATGAATGGATGGCGTCTCCCCTGGAAAAGGAGGACATCGACGTGCTCCAGTACTGGAAGATGAAGGCCAAGA
The DNA here is from genome assembly GCA_013407085.1 of Atriophallophorus winterbourni. Classification (NCBI taxonomy): domain Eukaryota; kingdom Metazoa; phylum Platyhelminthes; class Trematoda; order Plagiorchiida; family Microphallidae; genus Atriophallophorus; species Atriophallophorus winterbourni. The sequence continues at coordinate 11,465 of JACCGJ010021239.1, read as the reverse complement.
AGCTCCCTCTACTCGCCAAAGTCGCCCAGTAAGTTGTTTCAAAGTTAAAGGTCACTTATTTTCCGTTGGATTATAATTTATTCTCGTTATTCGCCATTCTTCGCTATAATATTCGCTAAACTTCGCCATACTTCGATATTATTCGCTATACTTCGATATATTATTTTCTATTCTTAGATGTAGTATTGCTATACTTTGATATAGTATTGCTATACTTCGAAATAGTAGTTTAACTTTTGTACCCAATGGAACCTAATACAAAATACTAAACCTGTCTCATTTTCGTTTAGGATGGTCTACGCCATCCCGGCAACCTCAGCCTCATCAGAGAGGGTCTTCTCGGAAGCTGGACTCGTGACCAAGCCCACCCGAAGCCTTCTGAACAACGAGAGGGTACAGGAGCTCGTCTACATTCATGACAATTACGAGAGAGTGCTCCCCTACATGAAGAGGATGAAGCTCCGCATCCAGGAGTTCACCAATGGCGAAGGTACCAGCACTCAGTGTCAGCAGCAGCTCAAAGACCAGGATGACCCTGAGGCCAACCTTGAGGATGTCGAGTTTGTCGACACCCAGGAGCTCACGGCGGGGGCCTACTCCCCTCTGACTGGAGGCAGCCGGACCAGTTCCGCACCAGGTCCAGGTCCAGAACCCCGGTCTCAGAGACCGAGTCAGAGAAGGACCCTTATTTCCTTTGAGAAAACACGGTTTTTTATATTTACAATTCCAAAGCTCATGAAAAAGTCCTCTCTTGTCAAATAAAAGTTCTTTCATGGTAAAAAAATAATTTATTTCGGAATTTGTTTTATTTCAGCGAAGAAAGGCGAATTTAAACGAATATTAGCGAATTATAGCAAATTAAAGCAAGGTTTTTTGTCGAAAACGAAGTTTTTGGGTTACATCGAAGTTGAGCGAAGATTATTCGCTAATATTCGTTATGGCGAATATTCGCTTCGCTTCGCTATTGCGAAGTGCACTTCGGATATTCGCTTTGATACTATTCGCTATCACGAATGGCAGTTAGGGCACTTCGAAAATTCGCTTCCCACTTCGCTTCGCTCCAAAAAAGTGACATTCGTTATTGTCTGATGGGATACCTATCAGGCACTGTGAGCTTGTTGAGGCCTCTGTAGTCACCACATGGTCTCCAGTCGCCTGATTTTTTTAAAACCATATGTAGAGGCGATGACCATGGGCTATTAGAGGGTCTAATTATCCCAAGTTGTAGCAGTTGCTCGAACTCCGCTTTGGCAGCGGTGAGCTTGTCAGGGGACAATCGTCGCGGTCTTGCGTTCGTCGGCGGGCCGGTCGTGAGGATGTGGTGTGCGATCCCATGTTGGATGTCTGGCGTGCAGCGCGATGGCTGGCTGATAGCCGGGTAGTCTTGAAGCAGCATTGCAAACTTGTCGTCTGGTAGAGCGAGTTTCAGTCCGATCGAATTGATCGATGTCGCTTTTCCTGTGACGCGTACTGCGGATTTGTTGTCCAACAGTTGTTTGCGCTGAACGTCGACTATTAGCCCGAACTCTGTTAAAAGGTCGGCTCCGATGATCGGCTGACGAACGTCGGCGACGATAAATGTCCATGGGAGATTTCTGCCCAAACCGAGGTTTGGCAGAAGGAGACGCTGGCCATACGTTTTGATGCGTGTGCCGTTAGCCGCTTGTAGATTGACGCCAGTTGGGTCCATGCGGGTGCTTGCACTATGAGGTGGGATGACACTCACCTCCGCTCCTGTGTCAATTAGGAAACGTAGACCTGTTGGAGAATCATCAATGTAGAATAAGCGACTTACGGTGTGGCCAGCTGCAGCCGTCGCGATTACTGGCTGGCCTGTTCTTTTCCCGCCTTAGACTGACTGGCGTTGGGGAAAGAACAGGGCTGCACACAGTGCCTGGCGTCAGCACCAAACTGTTTATGGTACTTGCAGAAACCTGTGTTGGCAGCCTGGCGCGAAGTGTTTGCGCGGTTGTTTTGGGGACGACGTTTTTGCTGTTGAGGTTTACGCTGTTGATACGTCGTCTGTATTGACAGTGCAAGACGTTCGATTGCGTCCTCGATTCGAGCGAAACGTTGGTCCGTTGGGGTTTGTGGCGTGTCTTCGGTCACCACATGTACTTGGGTTGACTTGTTTGGCACTCATGTACCTTGTCGGCGGCGAGTGCCAATTTCTCCAACGATGCTTCGCTTTCTTGTATGGCTACGAAAGACCTCGTGTGTGCAGGCAGGCACTTGATCCAAAAGTGCATTAGCACATCGTCACTGACATTGTTGCCGCCAGCGAGCGTGCGCATATGCCGCAACAGTTGCGAAGGTTTTCGATCGCCCAACTCCGTTATCTGGAGAAGTTGTTGCATGCGAGTTGCGTTGGACGTGCCGAAACGTTGTAGAATGGCAGCCTTCAGTTTGTCGTAGGGATGGTCTAACGGTTTTGGATCCAAGACATCGATCACTTCGGATGCAACCTCCGTAGGAAGGTTGGCGGTGACCTTAGCAAACTTCATATCTTGTGATTTGATGCGATAGCTCTCGAACTGAGCTTCGACCAAAACAAACCACACTCTCGGGTTTGACATCCCGAAAGGTGGCAATCTGACGTTAGAGTTGATAGCGGCTTCGTCGCCGGACGACATAATGAATATAAAATGAAGGAAAAAAATTGAAAACGGGCTCACCAGTTTGTAGCGGATAAGCCGAGCGTTACGTTAATAAGAATCGTTATAAGTGTTGCTAATTAATGTAAGTGTATGAAATTATGTATAAATATATATAATTATATTTATGCAAGAGAATACACTATGTAACAACAGACTTACGAAATCCTTGTGTTGTCCACTCGGATTATTGCTAACAATGAATTTGACCCGTGTTATTTCTTCAGCGGGATAATTGCTCGTCGTAGATGGGACAAGCAGTGAATTACCGAAAATGGAAGAAATATTCTAGGTCAGTAATCTGAAACTATTAATTAGTGGTTCGAAACCAGGCAAGTTATCAGACGTTCACGCTGTAGGAAGCGCAAGTGTGTGTTCAGTTGATTTAAACAAAACGACACACGGCATCATGATGGAAAACGTTTATGAAAATAAACTTACTTTTTGGAATTATTAAGGAATTATATCAATTGGGAATAATTCCTACATAACTTTTAAAATTATCTTGAAATAAACAATTTATTTGAAATTTCTTCGCCCAGTCGAGATTCTTCTAGGTTAACTGTACCCTTACAACTTCATGACGGAAAATCACGGAAAACCTGGCGCAGAGTTTAAGCTGAATATATGTTTGTCATCAAATGCGTGCTTCTATTAAATCTACTTTACCGACTTACCGTGAATCAGTCAGCGATTATTCATTTGACAGTTTTTTCTGATAGTAGGAACAGTATTTAAGAATGACTCAAACGTATACAGTTATAAAAAGTTCCATTCTCCAAGATTCAATGAGTATATTAACAGAACAGTCTTTTAAATTAATCTCGACAATTCACTAGAATCATGTTGTTACTCCGAGCAAAACAATATATAACACGGAGGTCTTGTGTATGTTGAACAGCCTTCGGCAGTTAAGGAATAGAAATCAAGCCAGCGGATTAGTTTTTGAGAATTATATTTCCTTAATTTATATGCATACGCAGTAGCTAACTCGCTTTTATTCAAAATAACTGTAACAACGGGTAGACTATTGAAAATCTATACACAGATTGCGATTAGATTCTCTGCAACTTGCGATTTCAACCCATCATTTTGGACTCTCGTTCCATGAATTGGATTATCCCATGCTAATTATGAAATAGCGAAATCGTTTTCCGTCATAAAACACACAATTCAAACTTTCAGAAGGTATCAGCAATTGAGTGTTGGCTATTATATTTTACATCGTCGAAATACTGTGTGGAGTTATTCAAAATTCGATGCTCAGTGGTAATTCAATATAATTCAATGTTTTTAATAGTCAAAAGATAATCCAGCTTAAAAATGGCCATAGGCTGGTAAAAATTAAAATGTTGTTCTATAAAAACAAGATAAGTAATAAGATTTAACAGTTTATAAGTAGTCCGGAAACGGATTATTCAATAAAAGTTTAATGTATGGTGTATGCTTGAATACCCATTCGCTTTTGCCATCTGATTCGCCTTTCTGCTACAACGATGGTTATTGTGAAAACGATTTCCAGAAAGATCTTTGGGTTATGATTACGCAAATGCACCTCCATTTCGTGCCTATAAGTTGTTGTAGGTAAATTAATCATTGTATGTTAGCGACAACTTCTTAATTCCTTTTTCGATAGAAGCAAAACGTAAGTTGAGTCCGTTACTAACAAGAATGGAGGATGCTCCCGCACATTCTCAGGTTTTCATAGAGTTTGTTCACAGCGATTTAGATTCGGTTAGCAACAATTCGTATTTGACATAAAATAGCAAGTAGATTATCATTTACAGTTCAAAATGATGCACAGAAAAAGAGGTTTTTGAAAATAGCATGTAAGTGTTGACGTCTTTATTTAGATTTCATTCATCAAAAAATATGACGAAATCTTAAGTAGAACAACATCAAATTGTTCTCTGTTAATCTGCTTAGCTTTCTCGGTATGTCGCGTGCGGATATCTGCAAAGTTTGAGCCAAGATATACTTAGTGGCGATAAAGTAGCTTGAAAATGAAGATCAGTGTTGTTCATTTGTATTTTCAATCCAAATTCAGTTTATGTGGTGTACATTCAATGCACTGCAGACTGAAACTTCGCTTGTTTTGAAAAATGAGTAATTTTACTCTGACTAAAATATTCTTGCTCATTTACTTGCCACAGACGAAACACAAATTGTTTTGTTTTCCTACATGCGAGCAATGAAATCGGTGAGAAAATGTTTGGATTATTGAGAATCATTGAAGAAAATCATATGCAAATCTTGAAATGTGAATCTACGTTCCGCATCATAGTTGTTTCATCGCCGAAATCATTGTATTCGTGAATACTGTGATACTCACATCAAATTATCATCTTTTTATACCAATTTTATCAAATCCATTGAGAGACTGCTTTAGTTTTGGAAGCACTTCTCGAAAGGGACAATTAAGCCTAAATACACGTTGCTTGAAACACTATTATTTTTATCAAAGATCTGAACCGTTCATTCATTTATTTTCGTGAGCATAACGTTCTCCCTGTGATAATTACCAAAGTGAACCTCAATTTTCGGAATATTAGTCAATTTAGGTACATTAATCATGACTTTTGTTTTGATAGAAGCAAATTAGGCTGGGGCCGTTATAAGCAAGAATGGTGAGTGCTATTCGCACATTCTCAGGTTACCGTTCAGTACTCCCAAACACCGATTCCGTTCGGTTTAGCCCCTGAAAAATTTGATTCTATTTTTACGCCTCTGTATGGCGTCAACAGCGTACACGATGATGTCATTTTGGCTAAATTCGCAAGCGACAGTATGCTTGAAACCGTCGAGAAATAGAGAAATCTTATAGTTAGAAGCGGCTGTAAGACAATATTGGCAAACCCAAAGGTTACGATCAATCGTGAACGCGATGTTTGGTCAAGCGGACAACAATTATGCTTTTAATGCTCCATAGGCTTAAGCTGAATTAATACTAGCTGCGAAAAGCTTGCTATTAGTATTGAGTTTCTAAAAGTTTGCGTCCCATTTTTAAATTGTTTTAACTCACTCAAGCACATGCGGATCCTGATCTTACTGTCCCTACCTGATGAGTGCAAACAAGAAACCGGTCGTGGGTGTGTGATGGAAATGCATGCAAATAAATATTTTGGTTCACTTCTACCGTATTTATCTCATGGATATCAATTGTGTTTTGCGATGAAAGCTATACAAAAGTCCATTGATATCCGTATTGTTGAACATGTTAGTCGAACTATGCGGATTTAATAGTGGTTTAAATGGTGCAGCATTGATCACGATTTCTCCTCTATTTCAATGCAACTAAATTATACCAGTAGTGCAATCCAAGAAGGTAGATTGTTGTGGTGTAAAGAGTGTGCTAGAACGTAAGAACAATTTGTTGATTTTTGAACACTCAGAAATTTCATTGCATTTTTTGAACAAAGTGGCTGTGCTATTCTTCAATTTTTCAAAACCATCTCTGAAACGTTTCAGTCATTGTTTTTCTGGATCTAAAATTTGTTTGCAAACAGCTCGAAACTACTCGTGAACATTGTTTTTTGGGCGCTCTTGGCTGCTCAGCGTAGATCACGCCGCCGCCGTGCAACTGACGCCATACAACCGAGTTCTGCCTATCGTTGCAAGCTCTGCAGGAGAGATTGTCCCTCCCGAATAAGAATTTTTAGTCTTTCGTAAAGCTGTAGTACAAGAAAATTCATGCGATTGTTATGTACATCCATGGTCGACATCAACTGAAGGAGGCAAACAACAATGTATGAATGTTAATTGGCTAGTAAATTCCACCAATCATAATGAATCATACATAATTATTTAAATCTTCACGTCTTGGGTTTCCTTAATATCTTAATAGATTTGTCATGGAAGCTAACAATTTTATTGTTCACATCACTATGCGAAATTCATTTAATGTTTCTGGAATGAAAGCACTAATCATATTTCTACTGTTATTCACTTCACACGCGATCGATATATGCCCAAGTGGATTCACTCTGGTGAACCAAGATACGTGTATAATTAAATTAAGCGACGGCGTTTCCTATTGCGAAGGGCATGACCTTTGTTACAATCAAACTCTCGTTAAAGACATGCAAATGTTCATGGTGGGAAAGAACGCCAATTCTCTTTTGCAATATCAACAGGGTCTTCCGATTCATACAGCGTTGCATGGATTTCTTGACAATTCTGTTACATCCCGCACGGGTTGGAGGTACCATGAACCCGGCGTGGATGGGGTCATTAATACAGACACATTGCAGTGGAGACTAAACAATCCGGATGGAGACATTAATCCCATGGTTGAAGTCATACATGATGGGCTTAACGATGTCAGTCAAGAAAATTCCATGCGCAGTGTCTACTGTGAATTATCGAAATCACCTCCACCTAGTCGAGCGAATCGTGTGCTTTTTGATAAGAACTATCCTTTAAGATTGCCTTCCATATTTGCATCGGGAACGATTGGTTGTTTCACCTACGAGGACGATTCCACCTTAATTCGGTGCTCGTTCAGGTGAGAAGCTTCCATTTGTTAGATGTATGTATGTATGAAAGCACAAGCCTGATCCAGGCGAAGTGCCGCACAGTCAGAGACTGCACGTGGGCTAAGATACTGTCAGGTTGCCCAGGCCTAGACAGATATGAGGGGGAAATAGATAATCGAATACCATTCAATTTCTTAATAAAATGAGCGCGTTTATGTCGTGCGAATATTTATCTGTAGATTTACGTTAGCAAACGTACCCAGTTTCCATTTGAAGACGAAAAATTACGGAGAAGTAAGAGAAAAATAATGATATTTCATCGAGGGTTTGGAACCAGAACTAGCTGCTGAAGTAAATTCACACCTTATTTCACACAGACGGCTTGTGTAATGGATAACCCGTATGCGATTGCATGAATGGCGAATCATTTCATAATCATTTCAAGCAAAATCTTAAGGTACGGTTCATTCCACACAAAGTTACGTGTAGATTAAAATTGATGCTGCGTCGAAGTTGTACTTTCGATCCTTGTTGTTTCGAGGCCATTCTGATCATGCAAATTACAGTCCTTTCATCCTCTGTGTTTTAAACTGATATTACAGATAGGCTATTGATGACTCAATTATAGCCATATGAACAAAGTAGAATAGATTATACAGCTTGATGTAAAAATCGCAAACACCATTTTAATCGTACGAGTTATCGTGAAATTTAACATATGGTTTCAACGATAATGCTTTTTATCAAAACGATATTGCATTTTTCGTTTTAATTCGATAGATGTGGAGCGGATCCGACATGTCGATCCTTCTATTTCGATTCAACTTCAAAAAAATGTTACCTTTCACGGCACGTTGATTCCCGTTTGCCTGATTCTGCTGGCGCGAGTGGTAACTGGGTTCGATATGGAAAACGGTCTTGAAACCATTTGCACTTCTATACTCGATCGGTACTCTATTATTTTATGGCATCACGCTTAAACTTAACACGATTAAATTTATGTGCACTTTTGTTTCAATGTTTATTCAACCGTTGCATTGTCGAATATATTTATTGCAATTATATATATAACAACTTAGGTCTGTATATTCTACTTATAAATATGGGGTATGTAGTGAAACAGTATTCTAATGAGCTTGTTTGTTCATCATGCTAAATACATTTGTTCACGCTCACGCGTGTTGACAGTATAATCTGGCCTACATTTCTGATGATTTTTGTTGAATCGTTTGTCCGATCTACTCGACACTAGTTGTCAAAATTCATAACCAGATGGTTGCTCAAAACCATCGGGTAATCCAATATCATTTTTAAATGATGTTTCTTCGGTTTTCAAGATCAAATCGTGCGTTGAAGGCGTATCTGTCCCTCTGTATCTTGTATTTCTTTTCATGTGATTAATAAAGGAATATATTCGAAGAGCTGCCGGAAGATGGCATCAATATAGGTCAGAAAGAGTATTTCAGACTTCAGTAGGTTAGGCAGAATAGAGTCTCTCATGATCATGATTATGTTATGATATCTCGAAGCAATTAAACATCGTTTGTTCAGTTGACTCATTTTAAACATTTCCGGGACTTCGGTTAGACGATTAATTACACTGATTATGCGATCTTCGCCTGTAATCATAGTGAGTTCTGGTTCAGAGGAAGGCGCACGGCAGGTTTTGTGCAGCTTTGGAGTTATCTCGTCTGAACTTTGAGATTTCTTAACATTTAAGTTTCGTAAGTGCTTTGCTACCACTATCGGACTAATCAATACTTTACTCATGGTCGGTCGGTCAAGACGAATGATTGGTTCCTGACCAGGCTCCGTGGATTTCGGCGCGAAAACTCCGGCATAAATGTATGCTAACAGATCAGCGGTCAGATTAATGGATGCTGTGAAGACGGACGAAGTTTTTAGGGCAAAGACTCCTGGTTAAATATTTGTTCTATCGTTTACGATTCTATATAAAAGCTTCAGATTCTGGTGCATCTGAGAAATCAATTGCGATTGAAAAGCTTGTTAATCATCTCGAATGCAGCTAATAACTTTGTTTCGCAGTCGTGTAAATTGTGCCCAATTATCAGCTGCGTTGGTCGCCTTGTGAAACTCCCATGCATTTGCCTTTTGTTCTATCCAATTTTTAGTCTCGCTTCATAGTAAAAATTTATTACGTTCAGAAGTTTTCTTCAAAACGAAAATTGAATGTTCTTCCAATATTAATTTCATGTGCTGTAAGTGAGCGCGCTAATGACCATCCGGATCGGAGTAATCCAGTTGTGCGAAACCAGTGCTATATAACTCGGCACACTGGGCACTCTATTTCAACCTTCTGACGCATTTCGTTCCGCTACTGTTGCGCCTCGTGCTACACACGTACTCGAATTCTAGGACAACGTGATCGCTTCGTCCAATTGGCGGTTTATAAACGATATTCTCTACAGCTGTGGGATTTGATGTAAGTATTAGGTCCAAAGTAGACGGTCGGTCCGATCCTCTCATACGAATAAATCCAAATCGGCAAATTGAAAGCGAGCAATATGCAACGCGAAGTTGGATGGAATGTGTCTGGACTTAGACAGCCATTTTTTTATCGCCAGCCTCCGCATCACATTCCATACATGATGGCGGTCCGAACCGAACTACGCCGGAATGGAAACTAAGAGCACATTTGACTGATAAAAAGGTAACTGGCAAGGCTATCTAAGATGGACAAGCGCGCTTGCAATGGATGGGGTGCAGGGAAGGGAGCCGTGTATGGTCTCTACATTTGGCAACGATGGCAATGAACCGATATCAATGGAAAGAGTTCATCATCTCTATTATTCCCTGACATTTTCCCTGCGGTCAAAAACTATATTGAAAAAATTCAAAAAATGACGTGTGTAAATGGACAAAAAAATCATCCACTGTTCCCTCTCACTGTGATTGTCTCATGTTTCTAACCGACTTTCTACCCACCCCTTCTCCTTTTGTTATCATCTCCATTGTTGAGGGTGACACGGCACCATATCTGTATCGATTGTGCAATATATCTATATATAATATAATCTATAATATATTATCATATATGGGGGGTATGTAGTGAAACAGTATTCTAATGAGCTTTTTCGTTCATCATGCTAAATACATTTGTTTACGCACACGCGTGTTGACAGTATAATCTGGCCTACCTTTCTGATGATTTTTGTTGAATCGTTTGTTCGATCTACTCGACACTGGTTGTCAAAATTCATAACCAGATGGTTGCTCAAAACCATCGGGTAATCCAATATCATTTTTTAAATGATGTTTCTTCGGTTTTCAAGATCAAATCGTGCGTTGAAGGCGTATCTGTCCCTCGGTATCTTGTATTTCTTTTCATGTGATTAATAAAGGAATATATTCGAAGAGCTGCCGGAAGATGGCATCAATATAGGTCAGAAAGAGTATTTCAGACTTCAGTAGGTTAGGCAGAATAGAGTCTCTCATGATCATGATTATGTTATGATATCTCGAAGCAATTAAACATCGTTTGTTCAGTTGACTCATTTTAAACATTTCCGGGACTTCGGTTAGACGATTAATTACACTGATTATGCGATCTTCGCCTGTAATCATAGTGAGTTCTGGTTCAGAGGAAGGCGCACGGCAGGTTTTGTGCAGCTTTGGAGTTATCTCGTCTGAACTTTGAGATTTCTTAACATTTAAGTGTGGTGTGGTTCCGCGAATCCTACCCACCACGATGCAGGCTGAGCTGGTTGGCTGAACTCTCCTCCAACAGGATGTCAATTTTCGATTGCCGATAATACCATATTGATTTATCGATTTCCTGTTATCGTTTTGACTCGCATTCCGCCGATTTTCCGTTCGATAACTCAGTGAACAATATTCATCTATTGAATACGATTTTAGTACATAATCAACTCACCCGTTAAACACATTACATTCTGTTTGCCGTGCCGTGACTTCTCAATTCGATTTCTGTTGGGATTCGCATTTCAATTCAATTCCATTACAATTTGGCGTCGCGAGCAGGATATATCAACCGACTCTTGAACCATTAAATCTTCATTCTAATCATGGAGAAATTGAAGAGTGGGTGGAACGATTCGAGCTGTGGAGCAACATTCGGAAGGACGTCAAGCCGGAGAACAAGTCAACATTTTTCTTGACCTACGGGGGACGTGAATTATATTCGTTACTTAAGAACCTATCCTATCCAAAAGCTCATGCATCACTGCCGTTTCAAGATTTGAAGACACTCCTACTGAAGCATGTCATGCCGGTGAATTTCAAAGCTACCGAACGGGCAAAATTCAACACACTGGTCCGAAATCCTAATACAAGCTGCCGTGAGTTCATCCTTATT
>JACCGJ010021238.1:0-12828 GCA_013407085.1 Atriophallophorus winterbourni | reverse complement strand
TATGAATTTAATATTCTGATTAGTTACACGACCAATAGTATTGGCGTGCCGTTGAATCACTGTTCTGAATAACAATTTCAGTCTGGCAAAGCGTCTGTTCTGATGCGATAAGTTACCCAAACTTGACTCATTATAATAACTACTCGGTTAGCCACAAGCATATTTCAAAATATTTCAAGTATTACGTATTTTATATTTTATTGGGTTAGAATAAATTCACCATTGAAACATATCTTCAAGATGAATACAAAAGCCAGCAACATTGAGTATTTTTTAATATTTATCAATTTTTGTGTGTAGGAAAACCTGTAATTTTGCAGAAGAGCATACAAATTCGGCAAATCAGTGACTATCTGAATTCGACAATTGTATTCGGTCACTTTCGTATCATTTCATCACGAAAATTGTACGGTTGTTATCCATGAAATTTAGACACCTTGTTTTATAAATAGACTCAAGAGCGAAAATGAATGACCTTGCGTTTGTAGCTGGTTTATATTTTATTTTACATAGACATTTTCTGCAATATAATAGGACAATAGTAACCAAAAGTTGTTTCTGACATTGCTCCGACTATTTCTGTTGATTACAAAGGCGTGTGAAATAAGTATTGGCATATTAGAGTTTAAAACAATTTAGAATATATAACGCAATTTGTAGACTTGATTAACGGCGTATTTTAAAAAATCCGATAAAAATCGTTATTTTTCATCAATCCATTGTTTCACACTGACATACGTGGTAGTTTTCGTAAAAGTTTAGCAAGCATTGATAATATTTCCTTTCAAAATACTCTCGAAAACATCATTCAATTTCCCGACAAACATAAATCGATTCTCAGCATCCAAAGATTTTAATTGGTGCTCAATAAATCTATCATTGATTGTAAATGATATTTTATTTTCGATTTATCAATAAAAAAAATTTTCTTGTTTTTACTATAATTTTTAGACACACTCACCATTTTCCCAGAAATCTCATCCAACGAATTAACGTCAGTTCTCGAAGAATTTAATCGAAAAGTTTTGTACGATTAACTTCACGTTCAATCCCAGCAAATTTGCATATTTATTCTATTTAAATTAACGTTTTGTTGGCATCGATTTTTCTCCTTTTGGTTGGAGATTTGCTTCTCAATATTTACCCAGCTTGCATATTTCACGTAACGTAAAATTTGACTGAATGCATACACTGTGAAAATTAATTAGCTCAACAATAATGAAATAATATCGCTCTCGCAATCTGATTAAAGCGAGCGGTTAATATCGGTAAACCCCACTTCAGCTTTATACAAATATATGTAAGTGCGTAATTTCTGTAATTTCAATGTTGAACGGGTTTGCACAAAACGAAAATATTTGAATATTGGATTATCGCGCTTGAACGATTTTCTGCCGCTTGAACACGCGTAAAAATATCGCTTTCATCTTCTGTTGGTGAACATGGTTTCGCAGTAGTCTGAGCTAGATGAACTGCTTAAGTATATAATTAAACGACTACATGGAGTGTTTATTGCTTAAATATAGGTGTGGGGTGGGTGTAAATCGCTCCTGATCAGAATTTGAGCATTTAGAAGGTTTGGGGTGTATTGTAAAGACTCGATTAATTTAACATTGGAAGAGATGTCACATGATGATGAAAGATGAATGATTCCGATTTTACAGACATCTCCGTTGACTAGGCTCATCCAACATCACATCGTTTCAGGAAGGCCGAGTTCAGGATTATGCTTCGGCGTATTTTCGGACATTTCCCCGTGTATCATTCTCCATGCTCATAAATACGTATATTAACTCGGTGATGGATTACTCAGTGCAAGCTTTGGCACCGTGGCTGCAAAAGGTCATCAAGCTGCTCGAGAGGATTTATCACAGAGCAACTAAAATGGTTGGCTGCCTCCGCAACCTACCATATGAGAATCGACTTGTGCATCTTAATTTGGATACATTGATTCGCAGATGGGTTCGATTTGATCTAATCCTAAAATCTGAGGCATCTAATTCGGCTCCGACCAAGCCATGTAACACGTACTCACCCACTGGCATTTGATATTCCACATTCCCACCGGAACTGCCGTCGGTTCTTCTATTCGATGCGCGTTTGTTTCTTATGGAACTCCCTACCGTCAGATGTTGGCCAATCATCTAGTGAAAGGATTTTCAGGAACAAATTGGATATATTTATGCGTAGTAATTTTACCCTACATCCCGTTTATATAACATGATCTTTTTCCAAACGAATATTTTTTCATCATATCGCGACAATACATGACATTTTTGTAACTACAAAACTGTCGATCTTCCTAATGCCTCAATTTATTTTGTATATATATTTATTGTCCTTATACGAATTTCCTGTGATGTTGCACAGCTACGAGCTTTTTATACCATAAATTCTTGAATCTTGAATCTTGATTTCTTTACACCGCGCTGAACACGTATCAAATACGAATTCAAAAGATTCGTTTTTGTGTCAGCCCAAAACTTATCTAACGGATTGCACTCAAATCTCTTCTTATTATGAATACTCCACGGTGTTCTAGCAACTGTCGCATAACGAAGATCTGGTCTACACATCCGCGCCATGGTCGAAAGCCAGCTTGCTCTTCGCGAGAAGTGCCCTCTCGAATCGGGGTAAGTCTGCGAAGGAAGATGGCGACCAGTATCTTAGCTACCACCGGAATAAGCGAAATTCCGCGATAGTTGCAGCATTCGTTCCGCGCTCCTTTTTTATGGACTGGTATTACTAGTGATTCACCCTAGGTGGCAGGTACCCTCTCATCCACCCAAACCTTTGAGAACACCTCGCGCAATTCTGCTATGACTGCCTCGCCTCCTTCCTTGAAGAATACTGGGTGTAGCTCGTCGGGGCCCGGCGCCTTTGTCGCTTTAGTAGTTGGATCTCTCTTCGTATTTCTTCTACACTGGGCGGGGTTAGCGACACGGTCCACTGCAAGGTGGATTGAGGCATGTCGGCGGTATCTGAGGGACGGTGCTGTTTAAACTGCTGAGAGAAATATTCTCTCCATCTTTTTAAACGTCTGTGAAGGCGCGTTGCGCGCGAGCCATCATTCTCGAGGATGGTTTCGCGCAGACCTTGCGGCTTAGGGCCACAAACACGAATCAATTGGTAAAGTCTCCTCATGTTGCTCATGGCTGACGCTTTTTCCACCTCCGAGGCGCGTTCTTTTCACCAAGTCTCACGGTCACGTCTCAAACTATCTTTGATTAGGAGTCTAAGACACTTCCGATCGTCCTCATACTCTAAACCACTCGGTATGGCATGGCGCTCTTCGAGTAGCGTGAGGGACTCAGCAGAGACCCAGCGGTGTGATGGGTGACTTTGCAGCATTCCGTAGCAGAGTCATAGAGTGCTTGCTTAAAGTAGTGCCAATGACGATCCAGCTCGACCGGCCGATATTTTGAAAGGGAAACCGATAGGGTATCCCTAAATCTGGCTTTTACCTCAGGCAGCGTTTGTGTCTAGTTTGGGTTTGTTTGTCATCATCGTCATCGTTGAACGTAGGCACGATACTACCCGGTTGCCTACAACGAAGTAGGGGAGATTTCGTTTAGGGGGTCCCACCCCGAGCCTTTAGCGCGTTGGCTTTACCCACAAGGCAGTGGAGCGAGAGAGGTTCGCACCTATCGGAGGACGGTGACCGACGAAGCGGTTCATACACCCTTTTCTGGGAAGTTTCCAGTTCGGAGCCCGATAACCCAGTTGATAGGTTGTCAACTGCAGTTTTTGCTTGTGCACCATACAATGTCCTTGGATAGGATAAGGGACAGTGACTTGAGGCGGCGAGTCAAACAAGGTCGAATTTTCAAGACGCGTTATTAAACGACCGAAGCAGTCAAAAGCACGAAGGCAGGTCGATTGGCGGTCAGTAAGGTGAGTGAGACAAAAATGTGTACAATCAGGCACTCAGTAATGATATTTACATAAATAGCTCATATTCATTTAATACCCAACAGTTAATTAAATTTTTCTTTTTTCAAAAAATCTTTAACCTTGGCCTCTTAGTTTGGTACTTTTACACATGTGCACTTCAGAGTCAACAGAACTTAACCGTGTTCACTTTTATTTATATTGATGTGCATACAAAATTTGTTAGCAAGGTTGTCATATTCTGAGCGGTTTTGGGGATAAGCTCCCAATTTCAAAAATGTTCTATTGGTGCGCGTCTTATATATCCTCAGACAACCAAATCCATCTCCTGGCCTGCATGCATGGTCTTGTGTGACCTGGCGGAACTGCTTCTACTGACATGAGAAGTGGCGAAAATGGCTGACTTGCGCTTCAAATCCAGTCTGCTTCGCGTAGGTGGAGCTCGTAAATCCACGAAGACGGTCCACCTAAGTAAAGGAAAACTCTTATCTCAAACCTCCACTGCTTTGTGGCTACATCTAATCATGAAAAAGGCTTCAGGAGGCAGTCTCGAAGAAAACTCCAGAGCCAGATTCCCGTTAGACAGTCAGAAATGATATTAAATTTCGTCCTGCCAACTCCTGCGACGGCATTGTGATTCAAATGTATGAGCTTAGCTATTCCATTGGTTTCACTAGTGTCGTGTACAGAGAGCACATGTTGCAATGACAACAGCTAGTACATCATATTGAAATGTCCTCTCGAACATCTCATAGCTTCCGTGGATAATAACATGAGAAGCAACAACTATGGCTCGACTGACGTAGATCTAAACTACGTGGACTACTTCCGATATTAGGACAGCTTTTCACGTCTCGTCGTACAGCCATCACCCGCCATCAATCGAAAGGCAGACTGTTTTTTAGCAACAGGAAAATGAACTGTTAACACACACACAGATTACCTGGAACATTCTATCTCAATTTAGAAAAGGTCGAATTTTCAAGACGCGTTATTAAACGGCCGAACCAGTCAAAAACACGAGGCAGGTCGATTGGCGATCTACGTTTCCTGGATTTCATGACAACGTCTCGAACATCAGAGACGTAATCATATCAGCTGTTATTAACAATGAGCTAAAAAGGATCAAAGTAGACGTGGCTACCCTGCAAGAGACGCGGTTAGTAAACACCAATATGCTAACATAATGAGATTAAACATCTTTTGGAAAGGACGGGGGTTTGATGTGTTTCGGCTATGCAGAGTTAGGTTTGCCATGCGAAACAGCCCCAGAAAATTAAGAGAACCAAGCATTAGTAGAAGTGAATGGAATCTGAATTCAAATCTGAATTGCAGTAATGTTGTAGTGGGTATGGTAGAAGGCGAGGAAGTGACAGGTGACAAACATCTGACCACTTAGCGCAACATTGGTGTCATCGGTCCAGCACGTTCCCCCCCCCCGCGTTGCTAGCACGCACATCGGTTGTCTCGATTCATCCGTGAGGTCAACCCGTCCACGGCTTATCGCGTCCATCAATCAAATCCCACAACACAAGGGAAATCCGATTGGCTGAAAGCGCTTATTTCGCACCAGACGATGAGCGAAAAACGCCTATACTTGAATGCCACTGTTACATAGGGTTACTACAACGAACCACGGTTTTCAAACACAGAATCACATAGTGATTCTTGGTCAAGCACTCTAGGCGCTTATAAACGACCAATATTTTTTTCAGTTCGGTTTCGTTCACCAAACTGTTACAGATGTAGCATCTTTATATTAATCAGGTGCAAAATCGCTCCAGGTCTAAACAGATTGTCACATTTTGCGTGACACTTGTGTGAGCAGTTCCGACACGTAACAGAGCTGACCTTACCACTCGACTTTCCAGCTCGCAGACGAAGCAGGTTTCGCTTACACCAGATTGTTTGTGTGGCATTTTGTGGAATTGACGTCAAGTGCGGAGGTGTAGGTTCCGATTTAGGCGCGAAGACTCAGACAGCCTTCGACAACGTTGGTATCGAGTTGATTGCATGTTCAATATAAGCAAGGAATATAAGTAATCGCTGACAGTGGTAAACGCCCATGTGCTGATCTGACAGCAGAAATACAAAGTTGATTAGAATAAAAGTATGAAAGACAGAAAACCACCTGGTGCCCGTGTTGTCTTTGTCTAGTTATTTGGCAAGATATTTCAAGTTCTATCGGCAATTGAACCATGTTAATCGGTCGACTATGAGTATCGATTATTCGACCATGAACATAGATTCATGGTTATGCGATACGTATTTATGTATATTGCGGGTAATAGTAATTCTATTTCCTGTCTTTGCTCTGGACTCAATTGCAGTTGAGTCATATTTATTATTAATGAAATACAATTGGATTCACTGCAAATGCAGTTAAAACCTCTCGCCAATTACGCGAACTGATGATGTTCCACATAAAAATTTAAAAAAAGCTATTGGAAATCCTTCATATTGATAAATATCATAAAATTTGCTGTCGGCTGCACTCCTATTATTAAAAGCGCTCAATGAATCTGCAAAAACTATAGCTGAACTACTGAAAAATGCCTACTGCTGCTAAACAAAATAAAATAGAAAATCACAATATTTCGATTCGATGCTATGTTTGGTATCGATATTTTTCACTTGGCAACACGAGTAATTTTGTTTGTGCAATGGAATTTTGGATAGAGATTTCATGCTGTCCTCTTCGGTAATTCCGATTACCCCATGATCCTAGCTAATGAAAAATCGTGTACAGTATTTTCTTACATTCATTCTGGGACGTGAGAATAGTTGCGACAAGCAAATTTTCAACTTACTTAGCACACGGAAACGCTTTAGCGGAACTTGGGGTGACATCTGGTAGAAAAATTGGCCATACGTTGGATAATATTATGTTTGCACTACATATTAAACATTATGCAACAACCATTATTTTCTCGGGTATGAGAATAAATGTCTAATATCATTATTCGCCATATATTTTATGGTAAGCTCACGCCTTTTACCATAACAAAATTGTAGCAATGTGTCTGAATAAAATATGGATATAATTTCGAATAACGCATTATTAAATTAGGTTAAATTGAATTTTCGGTTGAATATGTTTGCGATCCGTGTCCGTAGTGCGTTCGACTCCAAACATTTCCGGTTGAACGAACGCCGTAATTATTTAGAGTGAATCAGCGATAATTGGGCCATTAGTTTCCCACCAATTAGTTGACACACTTTTGATATTGCGAAAATTTAGCCAACGCAGTCGAGAACAATAAATTCAAATGAATTTTTCATAGGTCAATTCGGAACTGAACAGCCAGATTCTCTCGAACAGTTAACTAAACTGATAGCTCTGTTGCATATGTGAAATCTTAATCGCAATGCGAATACTTTACCGTTAACATTCAACTGTCATCGTAGTTCATATTTGTTCTCCCAGTCGGTATATTTGTTTTTCCGACGTTTCATAACCAAACTAGCTCGTATCATCGTTAAAACTTTTTGCGAAGCGAATTGGTGGTGGGGAGCATTTGAATTTATTTGTTGCGTCTGACCTCAACCACTGTTATTGGCTGGAAATTGTGCGTGTTCTCATTGGTCCGAAGATGCCGTCCAATTGAATGTGCACATTGACTGACGGCGGCAAGAAATACCACGATGATTTCAGTTCCGTTCCAGTTAAATTCATATCAATCTTGATAGATATGTATTGAAATGAGCGATTTTCGATCAAATAGGAGCGACAATCCTGTACCTGAACTATAAGCTTTTAACTATAGTTTTATAATAGAGTTAGTTCAGTGTAGATTTAATATGCAAATTAATTGGGGGAACTTTTATTGCCTAGTGTTGTAACTTTCGCTGCTTGAAAATGAAAATTGTGGGGAGTAAGCAGGCAGAAACCAGTTCGATTGATCAAGTTCTTACACCAACATGACGACTAGTTTAGGACAGTTAAAAGTTAGGTTGGTCGATTTTTGAACAATTTTGGGGGCTAGGCAATCGCCAAAAATCTTACCACGATTTTCGAGAACAAATGTTTTCAACAGTAACTTCACCATTTCTCCGCTAACTCAGAACAACCAGATCCTGAAGCTATCTGATGAGCTCAAACAGCACGAAACAAGCCATACAATGTGTAATCAAAAAGCGAGCAAATATGGACATATTGATAAATGCAAATTGTGAATTTAATCATTTGATCAATTTGCGAAAATATCGATGGATATGCCGCATAAAATCAATCCTTATTTTTTAGTATAAAGTGAACTAGTACTCAAGATCAAAATTTAAAATAGTAGTAATCTCCTACGGCACAAGACTGAACATAGCAACCCAATCTATGCTACTACACAAGTAGCTGCGTATCTGAAGGAGTTAACTTTTAATTAATTATTTATTCATTTTTTAATTATTTTTTAAAGCCCCATGTATAGGAAGTTTGCAAGACAGTATAATGCACCATCCAAAGCATACACAGAATCAAATTTCGGTGGAGATGTACTTTCACTAGTTATGTTTGTATGCCACTGTTATTTAGGGTTCGTACAACAAACCACGATGTTCAGACACAGCCTGAAACCGGCAGTGGTGTGTAAGGGATGGGGATGTGAGCAACACATTACTTTGGTCATCCATGAGCGCCTTGAGTGCTTTGACCAAGAATCAATTTGTGATTCTGTGTCTGAACATCGTGGTTCGTTGTACGAACCCTATATAACAGTGGCATACAAACATAACTTTGTTTACCACTTTACCACTGTTTCGAGGCTAACTGAACCTGATCTTACTGTCTCCACCTGACGATGGCAAACAGCCTGAAACCGGTAGTGGTGTGTAACGGATGGTGGTGAGCAACACTTTACTATGGTTACTTTCACTAGTAATTTTCAGATAGTTGCTAATCAAAATCAAAGAACACAGAAATCACGGCAAAATAGCAAATGAAATTGTGGTACTATATGGAATATATATAATATACAGCCATTGCATGACACAAAACAGCGGTGAAGGAAAAATTTCATATAAATTTAAACAATGCGTGCAATTTATTTTTAAAATATTAACAAAAACAAAAATTGTTATTTCTCACATCGCGGAAACTGCATTCCAATATATACTAACCGCACCAAGTCACTCACACACCCGAATCAACTCCTCGGGCACGCTAGCTGCACGATGTGGCCGGACACGGTTGTGCTGAGGCGCGCGTGTAACCAGGCGTGCGCCCCGTGACAACCGCGCAGGTTGCGTATGAGCGTCCTGAAATGGCGATGTTGATAGGCGGCGCGAGAGGTCATTCACACTTTGTAAGTGTGAGGCATGTGGTAGATGGTGCGAATGCATTGTTGCGTGCGGCGTGAATGTTGTGATTGTATTTTTTGTGAATGTGCGCTGGTGGATGGTGTTCGTGAATATTTTGGTGTCGCATGAAACTGTTTGTTTGTAGATAGCTAGTATGGTGTGTGTGGTGAGTGTTTGCGTTGTGTTGTGAATGTATAATCGTGTGTCGTGGGAATGTGTTTTTGATTGAGTTTGATGTATGTTGATTGTGTGTTGTTGATGGGCGCGTGGTGTTTGAAATGTCTGCTTGTGTTGTTTGTTTGATGGGCCGATCCTCGAGGTAATGCAATACGAGGCCGACCCGTGGACGGGGTTGAGCAAGCTCACAGCACCCGCCCGGAAGCGAAAAATACAGGTAATTTCATTGGTCCTAGTTCAAGGACCGTTGCAGAAATTACACTGCAAAGAACATATACTACACATGATCTTAGCTCAGAGAGCCGAGAAGCGATAAACTCTCACGCACCCATCACTGGACCTACACAAAACAGTGGAACCGCGACAGAAAAAGCGCATTTGCACCAAGTCACTCACACACCCGAATCAACTCCTCGGGCTGTGCGCCACCCTGGCGCCGCTGCACGATGTGGCCGGACACGGTTGTGCTGAGGCGCGCGTGTAACCAGGCGTGCGCCCCGTGACAACCGCGCAGGTTGCGTATGAGCGTCCTGAAATGGCGATGTTGATAGGCGGCGCGAGAGGTCATTCACACTTGGTAAGTGTGATGCATGTGGTAGATGGTGCGAATGCATTGTTGCGTGCGGCGTGAATGTTGTGATTGTATTTTTTGTGAATGTGCGCTGGTGGATGGTGTTCGTGGATATTTTGGTGGCGCATGAAACTGGTTGTTTGTAGATAGCTAGTATGGTGTGTGTGGTGAGTGTTTGCGGTGTGTTGTGAATGTATAATCGTGTGTCGTGGGAATGTGTTTTTGATTGAGTTTGATGTATGTTGATTGTGTATTGTTGATGGGCGCGTGATGTTTGAAATGTCTGCTTGTGTTGTTTATTTGATGGGCCGATCCTCGAGGTAATGCAATACGAGGCCGACCCGTGGACGGGGTTGAGCAAGCTCACAGCACCCGCCCGGAAGCGAAAAATACAGGTAATTTCATTGGTCCTAGTTCAAGGACCGTTGCAGAAATTACACTGCAAAGAACAAATACTACACATGATCTTAGCTCAGAGAGCCGAGAAGCGATAAACTCTCACGCACCCATCACTGGACCTACACAAAACAGTGGAACCGCGACCGAAAAAGCGCATTTGCACCAAGTCACTCACACACCCGAATCAACTCCTCGGGCACGCTAGCGCCTGTGACGACGGTGCGCCACCCTGGCGCCGCTGCACGATGTGGCACGGACCAACGGTTGTGCTGAGGCGCGGTGTTGTAACCGGGCGTGCGCCGCGTGACAACCGCGCAGGTGGCGTATGAGCGTCCTGAAATGGCGATGTTGATAGGCGGCGCGAGAGGTCATTCACACTTTGTAAGTGTGATGCATGTGGTAGATGGTGCGAATGCATTGTTGCGTGCGGCGTGAATGTTGTGATTGTATTTTTGGTGAATGTGCGCTGGTGGATGTTGTTCGTGAATATTTTGGTGGCGCATGAAACTGTTTGTTTGTAGATAGCTAGTATGGTGTGTGTGGTGAGTGTTTGCGGGGTGTTGTGAATGTCTAATCGTGTTTCGTGGGAATGTGTTTTTATTGGACTTTGATGTATGTGATTGGTATGTTGAGGTGCGCGTGGTGTTTGAAAGGTCTGCTTGTGTTGTTATTTGATGGGCCGATACTCGAGTAATGCAATACGAGGCCCGACCCGTTGGACCGGGTTGAGAAAGCAAACAGCACCGCCGGAAAGCGAAAAATACAGGTAATTTCATGGTCCTAGTTCAAGCCGTTGCAGAAAATTACACTGCAAAGACAGATATTACACATGACTGAGATCAGAGAGCCGAGAAAGGAAGAGATAAACTCTCACGCACCAATAATGGACCTACACCAAAACAGTGGAAACGCGGAACAGAAAAAGCGCATTTGCACCAAGTCACTCACACACCCGAATCAACTCCCCGGGCACGCTAGCGCCTGTGACGACTGTGCGCCACCCTGGCGCCGCTGCACGATGTGGCCGGACACGGTTGTGCTGAGGCGCGCGTGTAACCAGGCGTGCGCCGCGTGACAACCGCGCAGGTTGCGTATGAGCGTCCTGAAATGGCGATGTTGATAGGCGGCGCGAGAGGTCATTCACACTTTGTAAGTGTGATGCATGTGGTAGATGGTGCGAATGCATTGTTGCGTGCGGCGTGAACGTTGTGATTGTATTTTTTGTGAATGTGCGCTGGTGGATGGTGTTCGTGAATATTTTGGTGGCGCATGAAACTGGTTGTTTGTAGATAGCTAGTATGGTGTGTGTGGTGAGTGTTTGCGGTGTGTTGTGAATGTATAATCGTGTGTCGTGGGAATGTGTTTTTGATTGAGTTTGATGTATGTTGATTGTGTATTGTTGATGGGCGCGTGGTGTTTGAAATGTCTGCTTGTGTTGTGTATTTGATGGGCCGATCCTCGAGGTAATGCAATACGAGGCCGACCCGTGGACGGGGTTGAGCAAGCTCACAGCACCCGCCCGGAAGCGAAAAATACAGGTAATTTCATTGGTCCTAGTTCACGGACCGTTGCAGAAATTACACTGCAAAGAACAGATACTACACATGATCTTAGCTCAGAGAGCCGAGAAGCGATAAACTCTCACGCACCCATCACTGGACCTACACAAAACAGTGGAACCACGACAGAAAAAGCGCATTTGCACCAAGTCACTCACACACCCGAATCAACTCCTCGGGCACGCTAGCGCCTGTGACGACTGTGCGCCACCCTGGCGCCGCTGCACGATGTGGCCGGACACGGTTGTGCTGAGGCGCGCGTGTAACCCGGCGTGCGCCCCGTGACAACCGCGCAGGTTGCGTATGAGCGTCCTGAAATGGCGATGTTGATAGGCGGCGCGAGAGGTCATTCACACTTTGTAAGTGTGATGCATGTGGTAGATGGTGCGAATGCATTGTTGCGTGCAGCGTGAATGTTGTGATTGTATTTTTGGTGAATGTGCGCTGGTGGATGTTGTTCGTGAATATTTTGGTGGCGCATGAAACTGTTTGTTTGTAGATAGCTAGTATGGTGTGTGTGGTGAGTGTTTGCGGTGTGTTGTGAATGCCTAATCGTGTTTCGTGGGAATGTGTTTTTGATTGACTTTGATGTATGTTGATTGTGTATTGTTGATGGGCGCGTGGTGTTTGAAATGTCTGCTTGTGTTGTTTATTTGATGGGCCGATCCTCGAGGTAATGCAATACGAGGCCGACCCGTGGACGGGGTTGAGCAAGCTCACAGCACCCGCCCGGAACGAAAAATACAGGTAATTTCATTGGTCCTAGTTCAAGGACCGTTGCAGAAATTACACTGCAAAGAACAGATACTACACATGATCTTAGCTCAGAGAGCCGAGAAGAGCGATAAAACTCTCACGCACCAATCACTTGGACCTACACAAAACAGGGAACCGCACAGAAAAGAGCATTTGCACCAAGTACTCACACACCCGAGATCA
>JACCGJ010021237.1:0-23960 GCA_013407085.1 Atriophallophorus winterbourni | reverse complement strand
ATGTCCAAAGGAAGATCCAGTGAACTCCAACGATTGTGAGATAATCCACACAGAAAAAATCCAAGAGATGAAATCCATGGTGCAGAATGCGCTACAATGTTGGAGGATACGTTAATCACAATTCCGGCACGGAGCCGCGCACACAGACTTCGCAATCAAGGAAGAAGACACAGTCCGAGAATTCGAAATTATATTAACCGCCAAAAAGTATCTTGTACAAGCATTAATACGAATGAAGTGTTCATGGCCAAAAAATTAATAACCATACACGGCCAAAATGTGTATGTATAAAATACTAAGACACAAAGTTAAGGTAGTTCGCTACAATACTCCCACACCAGAGCGTTAGTTAGCCTTGAAGGAAGGATAATATACGCTTAAAATGTTTATGTGACCACATAGTCAGCAAGACGTTTGGGCCAATGCATATGTCTACCGGTTCGAGTTTGAACGGGGGTAAGAGGGACCAGAGGATTGGCATGAACATGGGGGGTAGGTACATGGGGATTACACGGTGGTTGTGATTGCGGAGTAATGACGCTTGATGGAGTTGGTGGCTTGAGCCTAACGGAAGCTGTTTTTGTGCACGTAATATGCTGTGATTGTTGGATTTGAGAAACTCTATTTATAGAAACATCGCTCATAGTAGGTTATTAAGAGAGTATTCGAAAATTAAGCCAAAAATTGACAAATACGAAGTGATCATAAATGCAAAAATGCGGTTTGTCACGCTTACCAGTTACGTAGAAGACTAAGAATATAAGCCTGCACTACACACACGACGACAAAACTGAGAAGAATTCACTAAAAGACCAAAGGAGCAAATGTCCAAAAAAAGATCCGTGATGTCCAAGGGTAGCTAGATAATTCACACAGGAAAATCCAAGAGATAAAATACAAGGTGCAGAATGCGCTCAAATGTTGTAGGATTAGCTTATCACAATTCCGGCATGAAGCCGCGCACACAGACTTCGCAATCACGAACAAGACAAAGTGCGAGAGTTCGAAATTATATTAACCGCCAAAAATTATTTTGTACAAGCATTAATACGAATTAAGTGTAAATGGCCAATAAAGGAATAACCATACAAGGCCAAAACGTGCATGTATAAAATACTAATATACAAAGTGAAGGTAGTTTATCAAATTGCATATTGACCGGCTCATTTAATAATGTCAATTAAGTTCAAAATCCATTATTTAGATTATATTTCACAAAAATTCGACAAAGATGTTGAAGTAAAAGATTTTAAAAAATTTTCACAAAAATACAGGTTCAACCGTAGACGCATGCTTTTCAGTAATAAGAAATCTAGAATCATTCCACCTGATTGCTCCTTAGTAATACGAGTAGCTATGAACTGGACAAATTCAAGCTTGTCAAGATATCCCTCTAAATAAGGCGACAGTGCTTGAGGCAATACACCTGTTGCATTCACACGAATTCTTTGAAAAATGGTGTGAAATCCTCGGAAACCTGCGAAATAAACTGAGCGTAGTCGAAATAAGCTTGCTAAGCAGCTAATCTCCGTTGACGTGCGAAAACAGGTAGAGGTTTAGAACCAATTCAGTGAACAACATCGTGTTTTACAGTGACGGAGTTGAGCGACGGGCATGTCAGAACTCAGAAAATTTTATGGTAGAAAGAGCAGTAAGCTTACCAATAACCATAGTATGACAAGGTATATGAAATATATAAAAATATATATATATAATATCTCAAAAATTAATAGGAACAGTCACATACCGCATGGTTCGTCATAAACTCATCGAGTTTGGAAGCGAAAACCTCAACAGATTCTGATCGTGTGATTTCTTCAGGCAAATAGTTCCAAGTGAAACAAATTCTTACCGAGAAAAAATTACGACGAATATCCAATCGAGAATGCGGAATGCTTAAAGCCTTTAAATGTGTTCGTGTTCGAGTAAGGCCATTGGGATTTAGCAAGTGTTTGAGGGGATGGTTTTCAGTAGGCAGTATTTTGAATGTCAACAGGAGGTCACTACGTATCCGTCGTTGGGTAAAATCGTGTAGGTTCAGTTTTAACATTCGTTCTTTGAAAGGCAAATTTCTTTAAGGGGGGGACAAACTTTGTAGCACGATGATAAATCCTGTCGAGTATTTCGATGTCCTTCCTCAGCCATGGTGCCCAGGCTTGGATGGAATATTTCATAACAGGACGTATATACGTGTTAATTACCCGGGGTAGGGTTTCGGGCATAAAAATCCGGAATATTCTCTTGAGAAGACTCAAGATACGGCAAGCTTTATTGTACACCATCCGGCAATGATGTCCAGGCTTAAGGTTAAACGGAACCCCGTATACGGAGATCTTTTTCTGCGATGGTCCAGTCGAGATCTTGCGTGCCAAGCTGATATGTGTGGTGTACAGATTTTCCAAGCTGCAGCATTTTACATTTTGCAGGGTTAAATGGTAACTCATTTAACTGGGACCAACGAAATAAGGTGCACAGATCCCGTTATAATGCCACACAGTCATTAACAGACCTTACAAGTTTCCATATTTTAATATCATCGGAAAATAGTATCAAGTTGCATTCAATATCCTCTACTGTATCGTTCATATACACCAAGAATAGAAGAGGTCCAAGCACCGAGCCTTGCGAAACTCCACTCGTGACGTCTATTTTTCTAGATAAGGTGCTGCCAACGCGAAATTGTACGTGTCTATCAGTAAGATAGTCCCTTATCCAATTCAGCAATATTCCCGTTATTCCATAGGATTCGAGCTTTTTAATTAAGATGTCATGGTTGACTCTATCGAAAGATATGGAAATATCGATGTAGCAAGCATGTATAGCCTCACCTTCGTCTAGTGCCTTGGTCCAATCCCCAAACGTTGTAATAAGTTTAGATAAACAGCAACGACCTCTTCGAAAACCATGTTGTGCTGCGATCAAAATATTTTGGTTTTCAAAATTTTCTCTTATGCGCGCAGTCACAATGCGTTCCAATAATTTGAAGATCACCGGAAGTAACGTTACCGGTCTATAGTTTGCTGTCTCTGAACAGCCGCCGCCTTTATAAATAGGAGTTATCATTCCTGCTTTCCATTGCGGTGTTATTTTTCCTTCATCTTGGCTGAGATTGAATATGCGAGTGAGAGGAGCAGTCAAAGCAACGCGACACCTGCGAAGTACGGTGAGGGTAATTTTGTCTGCGCCAGGGGACTTCTTTCCGTTTAGTCGACAAAGTTCCCGCCCAACCATGTATTCGTTTATAGTCATTTCACTTAATTATTCGAAATGTGGCGAACTTGATGAAACTTGATATGGTATACAACGCTTGGGATTGAAGACAAATGAGTAAAACGTTGCTAAAGCATTGGCGGTATCTTGGACAGTGTGGGTCGATCCATGAGGTGTTATTTAGAGAATACACCTGGTTCGATCTTTGATCGTACATTTACTATCTTGTAGAGAAGCTTAGGATTCTTTTCCAATCTCTGAAGCAAGTTCCATTGGAATTGCATGCGATCTTCTCTTACAACAGTCGTGACGTTATTCCGTATCTTACAGAATCGCTTCCAAGTTTCTTCCGTACCAAACTTCTTATGAGTTACCCAAGACTCTCGCCTAACAGCTAACCATTTCTTTGTTCTACTCCGAATAACAAACTGGTTGTTATAGCTGCATTTGTGTGGTACAAAAATCGAGTTTTCGTAAATCTTCGAATTGAGATAATTTAGAAACGAATTGTAATATGAGCCGGGATCCATTGAATCAAACTCATGAGTGTGTGCATCCCGGAGACTGATATTTAGGGATTCGAATTGTATTTTCCTCAAGACTTTTGTCTGTTCACACAATCGTTCCGCACTAG
This sequence comes from Atriophallophorus winterbourni, assembly GCA_013407085.1. NCBI lineage: Eukaryota > Metazoa > Platyhelminthes > Trematoda > Plagiorchiida > Microphallidae > Atriophallophorus > Atriophallophorus winterbourni. The sequence goes on along the minus strand of JACCGJ010021237.1, from coordinate 20,116 downwards.
ATACATAATCAAACAAAAGCACAACATGATTACTCTTCCCCAGTGGTGCCAGGTATTATATACCCTCTACTGCGGTTGCGTCAGGTGTTAATACAAGGTCAAGGGTTGAAGGTTGGTCGAGAACCCGTCAGCGAGTTGGCTGGTTAACTTGATTGTGTAGTGAAGCAAATTCTCTAACAAACAAGAAAGTTTTTTTGAAGATGTCCATGAACAAACTGGATTCATTTACAGGAGTTGAGTGTATACTAATTGAATGGAGAGATTACGGGTTGAATAGAACAAAAAAGGAAGTGAGGATATCAGGAAATTTTCTGTCGTTGAGATTGACCTTCGATCTGCTGAAGAAGAGGATTGGTAATTATTCACTGCGCTTTCACCGAAAAAGTGCTCACGAACATTAGCTTTAACATGTCGTTCGACTAGTTTTAAAGTCTAGCCCTGAGTATTCACACTTGGTACAAGAATATACATAACACTTGTTTAAACAGCACTAAATTCAGTGATGATTTCAAACGTTTAAATTAGATTCCAACGTATACGCATGCATTTCCAAAAGAAGAAATATATACTTAGCCTTCCTGATTGCTCCTCAGTAATACTAGTTGTAACGACTAAAGTCGCTGTTTAACGCGTAGACCACCCGTTTCTTAGTTTAACAATTAGAAACAATGATCCGAATTTACTACGGTTCTATTAACACGATTAATATACAATACCAATGGACAAATCTCAACTGTACCGGGTTGTACAAATGATGTGAGCCAAAAATGCTCAAACGTTCCAAATGACAACAATAAATTCAGCAAATGCTGACAAGATAGACGTCAAAAATGTCAATCAAATACTAGACACCCGAATTGATGTTAAAATCCAAGTGCCCAAAATGGCTACCAAATTCAACAACAATGTCCGACAATTGCATAAATAATGAAGTAAAACAAAAGGTTCACCAAATGTGTGAACAGATTTCCGATGAAACAATTACAAAAAGTAAGGTTTAAGATATTAATTATAAAAAAATAATAAACAAAACCAAATTCAAGTCACAAAAATCAGTATTTTATAAAAGTCGAAAGTAGAATGGAAAAAGAAGAATTTCAAAGCTACATAACACTTAACATGTCTCTTACACCTCCCACCATATTCTTCAATGGAGTCAAAACGTGTAATCAACTTAGCTGAAGTGCCTGCAACCTACAATCCATGAAGCAAAAAAAGGACAATAGAATAAAGCAAGTGACTTTATTTAGTGGCGAGTCACACACGCCACGTAGCATCACCATCACTGGACACATGTGGCTTTTTATAGGGAAAAAGTTTTCTAGACAAAGACCCACCACGTCCTCCGGTTTTGCCCCTGTCCCCTACAATAAGCTCATGCTTGTTATCTCACCCGAAAGAGCATTGTGTATTGCATCCTCAAACAACGATATTTCGCGCCATCTAAACAAGTCTAATCTACAAAATATTATTGTATCCGGTTTTCGAAACACAAATGGTTCATCAGGTATACAACCGAACCGCTTACGCCAATACGGATTGTCATGCAGATCATCTGTCGCCCCAATTAAAGCTGATTCAGTGTCATGTGAACCAGGCCTACTTTTCATTTGGGCTGATTTGGTGTCAGGTGAGCCAGGCGTGCTCTTCATCTAATCCGAATTATTGTCAGGAAATTCAGTCACAAAATCCGACTGAGCTAATTTAGTGTCAGATAACTCAGCTTCCCTAAAACAACCGACAACACAGACGTCAAGATCCTTCAACTTTACATCAATAGAAACCATTTCTTGACAATCAACGAGGCTAACAGGCTTTGCTATGGAATCAGTTATGCAACCTCTGCACACCTGACCAAATCTGATCCAATCAATACGCGCTCGACGTAACACAAATTTTGTGAGTTGCTGAAACGTAACGTCTAATCCTTCGCAGGATATGGCGTCCTTCAAATCAGTCCACTGTTGCTAGAACGCAGTCGGTAAAATATGCACAATATACTCCAAAGTGGTACTTGCGTTCAAAACCGACTGGCACTCCAATAGAGTGAGGGCAACTTGACATTTATGCATTGACGAAGCGAGAATCGCGAAGCCTTCTGACTGGCTAATCAATCGTCGGGTCTCTCCAAATAACTCATCTAAAACTGAGTGGGCCACAATACAAGCTATGTCTGATGTTCGTCTATGACAGGTGCCATGAGTTAATTAAGAGATTGTAGCATGAGCAATCGCTAAATCCTTTTCCAATTTAAGTTCCGTTTTAGAAGGTGCACAGTTGCAGTCGAGTCTATGTCTACCAACAGATGGAGATTCAAAATCGTCCGCACCATTGTGAATATCTTTTAGGGACCTAACCGAACCACGCACTAAACTTGCTAAACGTTCAGGCTTCGTAGATGTACAATATTGATTTGAAACACAAAATAAATGAACGTCACCAGGTGTTTAACAAATTCTCGAAAAGATTCGAGCTTGAATTTTCGAATCCGCGCAGATTCACGCAATTCTGAGGACGAAGTTGAGCAGTGGATCGACCAAGTTGAACACTGCTTTGATTGCAACAAACCAAATAGTATTTTCTCAGAGACAAATACGAGAAGGAAACAGAACAGAATGGCGGCATGAAGATCCAAGTTGATCCTCGTTCAAACAGGCTGACGATCCAAATTAACCGTTTCAAATTGAGCAATTCAATTTTCTGTTTCTCTAAATAGAACAATCCGAGTTGATAACTGTAACGACTAAAGTCGCTGTTTAACGCGTAGACCACCCGTTTCTTAGTTCGACAATTAGAAACAATGATTCGAGTTTGGTTCTATTAACAAGATTAATCTACAGTACCAATGAACAGGCCTCAACTGTACAGGGTTGTACAAATGATGTGAGCCAAAAATGCTCAAACGTTCCAAATGACAACAATAAATTCAGCAAATGCTGACAAGATAGACGTCAAAAATGTCTATCAAATACTAGACACCCGAATTGATGTTAAAATCTAAGTGCCTAAAATGGCTACCAAATTCAACAACAATGTCCGACAATTGCATAAATAATGAAGTAAAACAAAAGGTTCACCAAATATGTGAACACATTTCCAATAAGACAATTTCAAAAAGCGAGGTTTAATATATTAATTATAAAGAAATAATAAACAAAACCAAATTCAAGTCACAAAAATCAGTATTTTATAAAAGTCGAAAGTAGAATGGAAAAAGAAGAATTTCAAAGCTACATAACACTTAACATGTCTCTTACACTAGTTGCTATGAACTGGACAAATTCAAGCTTGACAAGATCTCTCTCTAAATAAGGCGACGGTGCTTGATGTAATTGCTTTGTGCAGTGATGTGAAAAGATAAACTGATAAAAGTCGAAAGAAGCTCGCTTCTGGTGTGATATGCAGCAGTTGCACATTGGCCGGCTCAATTAAAGATGTCAAGTAAGTTTAAAATTGATGACAAACGCTATATTTAACAAAAGATATCGCAAAGATTTTAAGAAAAGTATTTAATAAAAATTTTGAAAAAAATACAGTTTTAACATCAAAACTCGCAAAAGTTCGCACGGATTAGGATTGTACTCAAGCTTGCTCGAAACAAAATGGGTGGTTTGTCAACCTATGAGGATGTAAAACTATTTACGTTCCCTCCTTCGCGACCTTTAGACGTTTTAGCAAAAGCATTGTCGACTTTGAGCTGACTGCCGGTGATCTTAACACCAGTCGTTGGAAGGCATTTCTTGCTGGTGAACCCGTTACATTTTTTCCATTCATTTCGAACAAATTTTGGTTCGATTGGTCGACAATTCTTCAGGAGTATTGGAGCACAGCACCCTAGTGCCTCCTCCCTGCTATTAGCCACACCCTCTCTCATCCCCCACAATTTCTTAGTTCTTCTTATTCCGATGGATTTATGCTCCCTTTTCAATCTTCTTATTCAAACTTTCCGTAAAAATATAAATTTATTCATAAATAATTTATTTATCAATTTTTTATGACAACTTCATTACAATTCGCACCACTTTTTCCATAATTACCTTCCATTTCTGTTCTCTATTTATTTCTTGCATCCTTGCCATTCGTAAATCTTGACATAATTTAAATGAAATTTTATTTCTATTAGACATTGATAATTTTTTCTTACCTACTGTATATTAATTTCCCTTATTAAACGGAAAAAATGTTTAAAAATCCCGCTCACTTCGGTCACTTGCACTGTACTATTTTCTTTTGCTGTTCAAATTTGGATAAACTGATCATGTATTGCATGCCTTGGATATCCAAGAATATATTACTATTATTATTATTAATCATTATGTCTTACGGCGACGACGCCGCTACCAATTCTACTGTCAAATTGCCCCCTTACGAGATGTCAAACCCGTGTGATTTGTTTTGGTCGAAGCTCAGTTCAAGAGCTATCGTATTAAATCACAGGATACAAAGTTCGCTAAGGTTAGCGCTAACCTTCCTACGGAGGTCGCAACCGAAGTGATCGACATCATGGACCCAAAACCATTAGAAAACCCGTATGAAAAATTGAAGGATGCAATTTTACAACGCTTCGGTACGTCCAACGAAGCGCGCATGCAACAACTTCTCCAGGAAACGAAGTTGGGCGATCGGAAACTTTCACAACTGTTGAGGCATATGCGCACGCTCAAAAGCGGCAAGAATGTCTGTGATTCTGTGCTAAGGCACTTATGGACCAAGTGCCTATATGCTAGCATCAGGGCTGTCCTATCCATACAGGACATCGACGCACCCCTGGAGAAATAAACACTCGCCGCCGACAATGTACACTAGTGTCTAACAAGCAATGCCCCAGTGCATGTGGAGACCGTAGACACGCCACAATCGCCAATGGACGCACGTGTTGCTCGTTTGGAGGATGTAATCAAGCGTCTTACGCTATCAATACAGACGACGTGTCAACAGCGTAACCCTCAACGGCAAAAACGTCGTCCACAGAACAAAGACGCAACCGCTTCGCGCCAGGCTGTACACACAGGGTTCTGCAAGTACCATAAACAGTTCGGTACTGACGTCAGGCACTGTGTGCAGCCCTGCTCGTTCCCTAACGCCAGGCAAGCTACGGCGGGAAAAGAGCAGTACAGTCAGTAATCGCGACGGCTGCAGCTGGCCACACCGTAAGTCGGTGTTTTATATTGATGATTCACCAGCAGGTCAACGTTTCCTGATTGACACAGGAGCGGATGTTAGTGTCATTCCACCTCAGAGTGCAAGCACCCGCATGGACCCAACTAACGTCACTCTGCAAGCGGCAAACATAACACGTATCAAAACGTATGGCCAGCGTATCCTTCTTCCAAACCTCGGTTTTAACATCCAAACTCGCAAACGTTCACACAGATTATGATTGTACTCAAGCTAGCTCAAAACAAAATGGGTGGTTTGTCAACCTGTGAGGATGTGTAACTATTTATGTTCCCTCCATCGTGACCTTTAGAGGTTTTAGCAAAAGCATTGTCGACTTGGAGCTGACTGCTGGCGATCTTAACACCAGTCGTTGAAAGGCATTACAACTTGATTGTATTTCTCACGCTCCGATAAATATCATTACGAATTTTTGCTATTCCTTGAATTTGCAGTAAAATCGAATAACTATTCTACTATATTATTGATATTATTCTGATTAATTACGCCAGTAATAAAATCAGCTTGTATTTTTCTACTGAACTATTATTACTCACCTTTTATCAATAGATATGAGTTCAAAATATACCTGCCTCAACGGAAAATATGGCGAAGTGGTAGCTAAGTGCATCGAGTGCACAGCTTGCAAGCGTTGGGCTCACCCTAGCTGCCCAGGCATACATAAATCTCACTACGGGATTTATGCAAAATACCGCTGTTTGCAGTGGTATTGTACCTGCTTTCATGAGGCTGCCACTGACGCCGCTTGCCAAAAGCCAAGGAATAGCGTGACGTCGCGAAGCTCGTCAGATTTTGCAGATTTTTCCCAAACGTATGCATCTGTGGTGAGAGCAAATATTAGTTCTGAGACTACAGCAGGCAACGGGATAGCGCACAAATCTAGCCGGCTGCAACGTTTTTTCTAAGCAAGCTACCTCTCCTAAGGTGGTAATTAGAGCCAGGACTTCAAGAAAGCGTGCTAACAAAAAAGGCTGAAAAAATGGCATCCCCTGAGTATGTAGACGTAGCTATCCAGTTATCTAGTCCTTCAAAGCATGCTTCCTCTCCGAAGGTGGTAAACGTAGCCAAAACTCCGAAAAAACGTACCAAGCACGGTAAAGCCCATACTCAACGGGTGCAACATGGAAATGTTGCTGGCTCACCCGAGCTGGATAAAATTATCCAGGTATGAAATGGTTTGCGTAAGCAATTTGAGTCACTGAACAGAAATTCTTATTATTCTTCAAAAACTAGAACCCGAAATGTTCTAGTTTTTAACCGAGCGGAGCCTTTTATTAGGGAATCAAAGAGTCGAAGAGATTTTGATCGCAGTTGTATTAGCGATGTTATCCGGATGGGAGTTCTGAAGCCTTCTACTCCAACGGTGCGAGTTCACCGTTTAGGGAGATAAAAGATGGATAACCGCCCTAGGCCAATACTGGTAGAATTCAAATACCATGCGGATCGGGATGCGTTATTGTCTAGGGCTGAATACATCGCCACAACAACTCTAGACAAGCTTCAGGTTAAGCCAGACAACCCTCCATCTCATATTAGACAAACCCTTCCGCTCCAAATAGGAGAAACCTCGCATTAAGAACATCTTCTATCCGTAAGCCTGATGCAAACCGTAGCGCTAGTAAATCCGTTACGATCTTACCGCAAAGCTCATCGCTACGAGTCTGGATGTCCGGATTAGATGACGTTGACGCGCTTATCAAAAATGAAGATGGGAACCAAGCAAATTTCTCTAGTTGTTGCTCTTCGATAGAGGCGGCCTCAATCCTCAGTCAACGGTCCGTAACATCCACGCAAGAGGTTGTTGAACCAAATACTCCTGCTTTAAGTAGAACGTCACGGCTGCTTCGACCGAGGGCCAAGCAGTGTTAGTTTCAGAAGCACGCAAAACCAGCGCCCCAGTGCTGTACGCTAATGTGTGCAGCATAAGAATGAGTGGGATGACCTCTCTCTTCGTGTGGCTGTCCGCGCTTGACGATGTGCCAATAAACATCAGCGAGCAGTATCTCGTCATTAGATGCGATAGAACTGGCGACAGAAAAGGCGTTGGCGTTGCACTCCTCCTAGAGTATGGCTTGCACAATACAGGAACAGGTATATCCCTAACCAGTAAAAACGTCCAAGTTGTTACGAATATCCTGACTTACTACAAGTCAGCCCTCGCAATTGCTTGTGTCTACGTCACACCCAGTGCAGCCCAGCAGGAGATTACACAGCTGATTGAGACGCTCGGAAGGTTGTTTCAATCAACTCCCAGCTTACTCCTCTTAGGTGATTTCAACCTCCCAGACATAAATTGGGCCGTCTCTGTAGGTTTAGTCACCAAGCAATCCGAAATGTTTCTCGAATGGCTCCATGATCATGCGTTGCATCACCATGTGAGTGATTCTACGAGGTTTCGTAATGGATGTACTCCATCCACTCTCGACCTAGTATTGTCGTCCCAGCCCGAAGCCGTTAGATTTTTAAAATACCTAATACCGCTCGGCAAAAGCGACCACGTAATGATAAGCTTCGAAGCGGTACTGCGGTTTCACAAGCCTACTGCTCGCCCTAGACGAAATTTTAGGCTTGTAGACTTGGATCTTCTTCTACAGACTTCAAAATCTTTCTTTCAGTTCTCTAACGATTTCAATGTAAGTGAAAACTGGGATAGGATTTGTAAGTATCCCAAGGAGTTACAAGACAAGCACGCTCCGCTGCAAGTCGTGAAAAAGCATCATAGGCCGCCCTGGTGGACTCCTCGATTGCGTCGGTCTACCCGTAAACGAGATCGTTTATGGCGGCAATATAAGCTATCTCTTACTTCTGGTTCTTGGGTCCGATACAAAACCGCTCGGAACTCTTGTGTTAAAATACAGCGTTTGCTCAAACAGGAGTTTGAGTTATCCTTAGCTAGGGATGCTAAATCCAATCCCAAAAGATTTTATAGCTACGCTCAATCGAAAGGAAAAACCAGGGAAAACATTGGAGATTTAAATCTGGAGGACGGAAAATTAGCCGATACCGACCTGTCTAAGGCGAGTGCCTTCTCTAGGTTCTTCAGTGGCGTTCAGAGACGTGATAATTCTTTAATTGCTCCGTCTAGCTCGTTTAATCTACTACCTGGCGCTCCTGCACTAGATGAGTTGTCCTTCATGGAATCCGAGGTGTATGAAGCACTTATCCATGTTCGCGTCAACAAAGCTGAGGGACCAGCGGTATCCACTCGATTATGCTAAAGAATCTTGCCCCAGTGCTTACAGAACCCTTATGCAAGCTCTTCAATTCATGCTTGAACATGGGAGTGGTTCCTAGTGAGTGGAAAGAAGCTATAATCGTGCCAATACACAAGGGTGGTTGCAGCTCAACTGTTGGTAACTATAGACCTGTCAGCCTGACTAGCATCGTCTCGAAAGTAATGGAAAAACTGCTGCGTGACAAAATCTGTCAGCATCTTTGTCGGCATTCTCTACTGAGTGTAACTCAGCATGGATTTCTTAAGGGTAGATCCTGCCTGACAAACCTTCTTAGTTTTCTCAATACTGCCACTAAAAGGATGGATGAAGGGAAGCCTGTCGAAGCCCTCTACCTAGACTTCAGCAAGGCTTTTGATTCCGTAAACCACCGCCTTCTAGAGATTAAGCTAGCAGCAAAAGGCATTCGGGGTAGTCTACTTGCTTGGATAAAGGCCTTCCTAACAGGTAGGACATTCCGAGTTAGGGTAGGATCTACGCTGTCGAATGAAACCGATGTGATCAGTGGTGTACCCCAAGGTTCGGTACTTGGTCCTCTTCTATTCCTGATTTTCATTGATGACTTGTCCTCTGCATTGAAGTGCCCATGCTTCATTTTTGCGGATGATGTGAAATTCATCGGATCAACGGACGAAGATACCTTGATGCACTACCTTGAACGTGTCATAAACTGGTCACAACAGTGGGACCTCACACTGAACCTTAATAAGAGCCAACTCTTGTCAGCACTGGTTGATAAGATTTCAGTTCAGGTGTCGGGCAATTCTCTCACTGTTAGCGCCACACAGCGTGTTAAGGATTTAGAAGTACTAGTTAGGACTGACTTCAAATGGGAGGACCAATGCGCCGCTGCAGCTAACCGTGCTCGCAAAGTTCTCTTTCGGCTGAGATCTGTGTTATGCAGCAGAAGACCCGATTTATTCCTGCCCCTTCACAAGGCATTAGTTCGGCCGCATTTAGAATATTGTGTCCAGGCGTGGTGCCCTCACTAAAAGAAGGATATCGTCCAACTCTAAAGCGTACAGCGTCTCGCAAATCGCATGATTGATGGTCAGCGAGAGAAACCTTACGCTGCACGCCTGAAGTCCCTAGATCTTTTTTCACTTACGCGCCTTCGTTTGAAAGGTGACTTAATTGAAACCTTTAAGATCTTAAAGGGGTTAAGTGGCGATATCATGACCGACTTCTTTGCCTTAAGTCCTAAGCTGGGCACCCGGGCCATTCACTCAAACTTGCTAAGGAGCGATGTAGACTAGACTCCAGCAAAAACGTTTTCAGCCTCAGGGTAGTAAATTTCCGGAATCGGCTTCCAGAAGAACTTATATCCTGCAGTTCTGTCGCAAGTTTTAAGCAGGGTTTGGACCGCATCTGGGGTAAGCTTTTTCGTGAATTCTCCCCCTAATTTTTATGCAAGATTAGGTTGTTCACCATTTTTAGCGTTGTTAGGTAAGTAAGTAAATGCTAAAGTTCTGTTTGTTTAATACACAACTCTTCTTTAGCTGAACTCTCACCGTACTGGTGAGGAAAAATGTATTTTTATCTTTCCAGCATCATTCATAACGACGTGCTTCCGAAATACAACACGGATAATACCTTGGCATCGCTATCGTCGCGGATATTCTAATCACAATAAGAATAAACGCTTTGGCAGTGGTGGTTGCTTCTCTGCAGCTTTCCACCGAAAGAAATTCTGAACGCTCGATTGGCTCGTTTGCCACTTACTGTCCTGTGCAACTGAACTGAACTGAACTGATGCTTGGTGAAGAGAATTCCTTTCCGTTTTTCTCAGTCGCACCTACAAATTTTGGGACCAAAGGACGGCTTGGAAAACATCGGACGTACCTTTGCATACGACGAGGATACCAGAGGAAAATGAACCAACTTTTGCCGTGGTGGGCGCTCCTTTGAAGCTTTCCAAAGACTGAAATTCTGGACGCTCGATTGGCTTATCCTTGGCGGCGCGATCGTCGAGGATATCCAAATCAGTAGTGGTCGATTCTCTGCAGCTTTCCACCGAAAGAAATTCTGGACGCTCGATTGGCTCGTTAGCAACATACTGTCCTGTGCAAACTGAACTGAACTGAACTGAACTGAACATGATCTTCTTTTGCAGATTCACGAGTAGTGACCAAGTTTGAATCCGTATAAAAATGGGATAATATATCTATTAAAAATCTTTAAATAGATCGGTTATCAGCAGCAATGTTAAAAATATAATACGAAGCAAATTTCCTTGTTGACCTTGAACATGACATTAATTTCACTGAACCGGAACTCGACCTAGAAATATGAGCCGCGGGACTTTAGAGATGCTGTGGCGTGACAACGTGATGTTGCGCTGAAAATAAAGGTGCATCCATTGCGTCGTTATGTAGAATTGAAGTTACTCGAAATTTAATACAGCCCACTTTGTACTAATAATTACTGAGTACACTTTGACGCACTATGAAGAAATCAGATTATTTATAATCAACGATTTTCTCTTTTGTAGCTGACAAAAGTATGCAAGTTAATTAATCCGTTTCCAATGGACAATGATGCATATTAGGTCCGTGTTTCTAATACGTGATTCAGTCTTTTCGAGCTGATTCTTTTACTTTTGCTCACGAGCGATTGCTCGCCTGTTGACTTTTCCGTTCGTGTTGCTTGCTAATGTCGATCGGAATGGAACATTTGTTGAGGTTAGTGTATTGCATAATGATGAACATCTTAGTTAATGCATGTCAGGTAGATGTGACTTTGATGGTTGGGACATGTTTTAAGAATGCCTACCCACCGTTTACCGTACCGCGCCTTATTCTCCGAGCCTGGCAGAAGCTGGGAGAAACAATCGATTGGCCAGTCCATGACGTGGCGTGTTGGGATGAAGGAACTCAGCGTAGCGCTAGGCTCAGTTGGGCGTATTCGTTTACCTTGGTAGGGTCCAAAAGCTCCACTTAATAGTTGGCTGGAAACCTTACGCGCTATGGCTGTAAACCGAAGTCAGTGGCGCCAGTGTATTTTATTATGTGTCATAATTTTTTTCGGTATTCTTTTATATATACATCACAAAATCGCATGCAGTGAAACTACAAATACAATTGCTTTTGCGCATTTGCTTTTGCATATTCCGCTTGCCTGCTATCCCTTTTTGACGCGCTTGCTTATCAGCTTTTCGTGTTTCATATTGCTTGGCACTTTGGCTCCGGACTTGTGCTTCATGATGATGATGATGACTTTGAACAGTTGACCCGAAGCACTGTAAGGCCTGACGTTGCACGGGGATCAACGACTGTCTTAGATGAATTACATTCCCTGTATGCTATACCCCAATGTTGCTTATTTCTGTGTTTTGCCTATTTTTCGATCTTCTGTTATCCACTATGTTACTTGATTGTTCGATTTCCAAGCCTTGCCTCATCCTTCGAGCTCCATGGTATCTGTTTATTGTCGGCTATTGTTTTTCAATTTTCCTCCTCGTGGAAGTATTGCCTATTACTGGGCATGAGCGTGGATCGTGCGACCGATTCGTTGCTCAAATCAGTTAGGCTAGATTGAATTGGGTCTGGTGTTAATCGCGATCTGGTCGGATGCCAGGTCGTTTCATGCGCAGTCCACATACGTTGTTGGTCTTTCCCGCTCGGTCACAATTGTTGTGCTTGTTTCTCTAGCATGTGCTTGCTTCCGTTGGCAATAGTTTTTTGTTGAATCCAGGCTACGTGGCTACTTTTCAAGAGTCCGGACACTGTTAAATACGCTCGGTGTGGAGTTGCACGCGTTGAAGTCTCACTTTTTGGTGAGTTTGATCTGTGTGTTCGCTGGCTCGTCACTGTTGTTCATGATGCATACTCGGTCCGTGTTTCTGATACGTGATTTGTTCTTCCCGAGCTGATTGTTGTAACTTTGATTACGAGCGTTTGCTTCCGCGGCTCGCCTGTTAACGGTTTCCCTTTCGTGTTGCTTGCAGGTGTCGTCGCTCGGAATGGAACATTTGTTCAGGTGAGTTTATTGGAAAATGATGAACATGTATCACGACGGTCTTATGACTGTGGTTCTTGTGATTTAGCTGGATACGCTGATGATTCGATGAGTTTTTGCACATTGCAAACATTTCGTTTGCCCTTGTTTACAGAATGCCGCGTGCTGCCTTCTATCCGATGTGCGTGCTGCGTCGTTGTTTTGACGGAGGTGAGTGTATTGAATTCGCTTCCCCGTTGTTGATGATCACTTGCCCTCAATGAATGTTTTTGATTACGCCTGGTCTGAATTGGGCCGCTGTGTGTTTTAGCCATTTCTCGTTGCAGGCCTTCTGATTATGTACTACTGCACTGTCAATTCCAATGCTTGTGTATCGTTTACAGGGTGGCCTGGTCGACTGCTGTGCGTTCGATTAAAATGCGTTGGTGGTGCGCATCGTCTAGATTTTTGTTAGGAGGGTCACCTCCAAACGAATTATACTTATCATTGTGGTTAATTTACACTAACAATTCTTCTCCCTATTTTAGCCTACCCTTCAATTGGACTGTGGTGCTCTTTGTCCCACCTTGTATCAATAGAACTTTCATCCAGAACTTCTCTGCTCAATTGTCTGTTTGAGATACAGTTTAATCCTAGAAATCGGGATTATAGCATTGGCGATGGGAATTTACAACGAATCCAATCATGTCATTTTCATCAGAGGATTTGAAAGCGATTCTTGATCATCAACACAAACAATTCGAACAAACACAAATGCGTTTGATTCAATCGCTAACACAATGTCTCAACCTTCAGTCTTCAACTCTGTCCAAGAGTTCCAATTCACCAGCATTTATGGAATCGACTGCTTCTATAATTTCAGAATTCAATTACGATCCTGCATCCGGTCTTACTTTCGATTCATGGTACAACCGATGGAAAGATACAGTTCTGAATGAATTTTCCTGTCAAGATGATGCGTGGAAATCCCGCCTTCTTGTTCGCAAACTTGGAACTATCGAGCACGATCGTTTCACAAATTTCATTCTGCCCAAGCAACCGAAAGATCTTTCTTTTTCTGAAACTGTAGAGCAATTACGGGAAATTTTCGGAGATCAATCCTCCTTATTTAACACCCGTTACAATTGTTTGAAGCTATCGAAACGAGATGGTGATGATTACGTTACGTTTGCCGGCATCGTTAATCGTGAATGCGAAAAATTCCAGCTACAGACCCTTACGGAAGATCAATTTAAATGTCTTATTTTCATCGCTGGTCTCCAGTCACCACAAGAAGCCGACATACGTACTAGATTACTTTCTAAACTCGAACACGAGAAAGAAGTAACTGTGCGTTCACTCACCACTGAATGCCAAAGACTGATTAACCTCAAACACGACACAGCTCTCATCCAGCGGACATCGCTGCCGGCTTCATCTGTCACCGTACATGCCTTAGCAAAAGAGACAGTAACATCTGTCAAAAAGCCCCCTACGGCATGTTGGTCATACGGAGATTGGCACTTTGCACGTTTTTGTCCATTTAAAAAGCATCAATGTCATCAATGCCACAGACGCGGACACAAGGAAGGGTTTTGTCACTCCATGTTAAAAGGCAATCACAATCCATCAAAGAGCACCCCAAAAGCCGTCCGTCACAAGCAGTACCCTCACAAAAAACTGCTATCTAATTCCGTATTCGCAACGTTCAACGGAGAATTGCAATCTCGACGTAAATACGTAATTGTTTCAATTAATACCGTTCCGATCCGCCTCCAGCTGGACACAGCCTCGGATATTACGTTGATCTCACGTAACACATGGGAATTAATTGGAAAACCTCATATTCTACCCACCAGTCACGTGGCCCAGATTGCATCAGGCAATACGTTAAATCTAACCGGAGAATTGATTTGTGAAGTCACTTTTAACAACCAACAGTTTTCTGGTAAATGCTATTTAACGGACTGTGCAAACCTAAATTTACTCGGACTGGACTGGATTACTAAACTTCAACTCATGGATGTACCTTTAAGTTCCATCTGTGAGGCTATCCAATCGCACACAACATCAGATTTACGTAATCAATCTACTGATGCTATTGGTCAAGCAGATGCATTATCCAGAGTAATGGATTCGCAGCGCCAGCAACCTGAGGATACCGTCATCGCGTCAATAACCGTTGAACCTGACATCAGTCATGTTTTTACTAATATTATTCGTGCGTTACCAATAACCTCTGATATGATACGTGAGGCTACTGCTCACGATACCGTCCTTCAGAAGGTCCTACATTTCAGCCGCACCCAATGGCCCCGTACATGTGACGAAAATCTTCAACCGTTCTTTCGGCGCCGTGGGTCTCTATCAGAAAACGCAGGATGCCTGTTGTTCGCAGAACGTGTGGTTGTGCCATCAACACTACAAAAGGATGTTCTCAAACAGTTTCACTTTGGTCATCCTGGCAATAGCCATATGAAAGCGTTGGCACGAAGTTATGTATATTGGCCTAACATGGATAAACAGCTAGAGGGTCTCGTAAAAACATGTTTTAACTGTCAATTGGCGGCGAAGACCCCTAGAAAAACCGAGTTATTTTCATGGCCCACACCAGAATCACCATGGTCCAGGGTTCATATTGATTTTGCTGGTCCGATTAACAATCAAAATTATTTGATCCTGGTCGACGCATTCAGCAAATGGCCCGAAGTGTTTCACATGGTTCGAGTCACTTTAAGTGCAACGATTACTAAACTGCAGCAGGTATTCAGCCGATTTGGTGTCCCAGATACTCTTGTTTCCGACAACGGAACAGCTTTCACTTCGGCGGAGTTTGCATCATTCTGTCAACAAAACAGTATTGAGCATAAACGCACGCCTCCGTTTCACCCACAATCCAACGGACAAGTAGAAAGATTTGTGTAAACATTCAAGAGAGCACTCTCGAAACTCAGAGGGAAGGAACCACGTCAGACATCATTGAAAGGTTCTTGCTCAGTTACCGAGCCACGCCGAATCCCAATGTACCTAACAGTGTATCCCCGGCAGAGGCACTTATGAATCGAAAGATTCGATTACCATTGGACATCATCCGTCCATCGTTTTCTAATGAGATGCCTAGAAACCGACGCATGGAAAACCAGTTCAACCATCACCATGGAGCCGTCAGTCGGTTCTATAAGCCAGGTGCATCCGTACTGGCAAAAGACTATCGAAGTGGTGGTGAAACATGGACACACGGACAAATTGTTCGCCGAGTGGGACACGTGATCTATGAAGTTGTTGTACAATCTTCTATCTGGATCCGTCATGCAAATCAGCTGCGCCCATCTTCTTTGCCCGAGATTGTAAACCACGATCCTGGTATTCCACTGGACATCTTGCTAGACACATTTGAACTACCTGAGAGGTTGACCATATCCTCGCCAGAAAAACGAGATGTTCAAACTAACTGTACACCAAGAAGATGGACCGACCGTGTTCGAAAGAAAGTCAAACCTTTGCAGCTGAACCCAAGTAAACAGTCCTATCGTTGAAGACTTCCTGGGGGAGGTGTTAGGAGGGTCACCTCCAAACGAATTATACTTATCATTGTGTTTACTTTACACTAAATATTCTTCTCCCTATTTTAGCCTACCCTTCAATTGGACTGTGGTGCTCTTTGTCCCACCTTGTATCAATAGAACTTTCATCCAGAACTTCTCTGCTCAATTGTCTGTTTGAGATACAGTTTAATCCTAGAACTCGGGATTATAACAATTTTATTCGAGTTGTGGAATATTTTAGTTTGTTGATTGAGGATGTGAATATCGTTGTGCATCTTTCTGGTGGGCTATTAACGATTGCGTTGTGCTGGAAGAGGTTGGTCAGTGGTTGCAGCATAACGCATATTCACGAGCTAGCTTTAGCGATCCTGGTTGTTTGCCACTTAAGAAACACCTACGAGTCTTATTGCGCGAGACATTTGACAGAGTAATGATACTCGTGACTTTCATTCCGTGAAAACGTCCTTCATGGAATCCAGCATATGATTGTACTCCGCAATCTGCCGACGTGGGTTACCCACGAGCTAACCTCAACTCGATAGGTTGAACCTTGTACACGTTCTGTTGAGTGCGGCTTCATCCGGTGTATGTGGTTCATTGAATGACAATGGAACGTTGTAGAATCTTATTCATCTTTTGTTGTTTCTTTAACGTAGGTCTGAATCGGAGTGTGTGCATCCGCAGGACGGGCAGCTGGAATTCTCACATGGTACGTATTTCGGTCTATTTCAACGCCCACTTTGTACTGATGATTACTCAGCTCACTTTGACCCACTGTGAGAACAATCATAATCTGATTATTTCTAATCAATGTTTCATTTTCTCTTTTGCAGCTGGCAAGATGATCCATCCGTTTCGTTTTTGTCATTGGACTCTGGAGTACAAATGTTGTTCCGTTGATGTGTAGAATTGAAATTTCGAAATTGTTTAATACAGCTTATCGCTTTTGTTGTTTGTTCCCTATATAAAGATAGCGGGTATGCAGGATTGATGCAAATTAGAGCGAGTTCTGATTGAGCTTGTTACGTTCGAGTTGTAAATCACCTCATAATTACTGCAACCTACCCGCGAAAACGTTCAACTCTGTCTTAACATTGTTTGTTAAGGGAACTTTGTTGTGAGGATGGCACCATCATCCTGAATCGCACAAGCTGCGTCTTTGTGTGCGCATGCTAATCAATTCAGGAACAGCAACTTCAGTGGATTTTTGTTGTATATCCACAGACACAAATTCTTTATTTTGCCATTGATGTAATCTTGTGAGATGCTTATGATTATGTGACTAATATTTTGTCCTTCATCCTGGTTTCACGTTGCCTTTGATGTTCTTTCGTTTTTTTGGCGGCTGTCTGTCTTCCTCATAACTTGTGTTAAGCTTGCCTTATGGACTGTGCTGCGACAGGTGACAATTTACCTGTTGACCTGGCACGTTAATTGATGCATGTCCGGTAGATGTGATGTTAAACAGTTGATCGGAAGCACTGTGAGGCCTGACGTGGCACGGGGTTCAGCGACTGGCTTAGATGAATTCCAATCCCTGTATTGTTGCATATTTCTGTGTTTTGCCGGTTTTTCGATCTTCTGTTATCCACTATGTTACTTGATTGTTCGCTTTCCAAGCCTTGCCTCACCCTTCGAGTTCCATGGTAACTGTTTATTGTGGCTATTGTTTTTCAATTTTCTGTCTCGTGGAAGCCTATTACTGGGCATGGGCGTGGATCGTGTGACCGATTCGTTGCTCAAATCAGTTAGGCTAAATTGAATTGGGTCTGGTGTTAATCGCGATCTGGTCGGATGCCAGGTCGTTTCATGCGCAGTCCACATATGATGTTTTTCTTTGCCGTCCAGTCACAATTGTTATGCTGGTTTCTCTTGTGTGCTTGCTTCCATTTGCAATTGTGTCTCTCGATTGCAAATGTGATGTTTGTGTGATGTGAAAGCACAAGCCTGATCCAGGCAAAGTGCCGCACAGTCAAAGACTGCACGTGGGCTGAAATGATGTCAGGTTGCCCAGGCCTGGACAGATATGACAAAACAAATAGAAATAGACTGCAGGCTGCGTGGCTATTTTTCAAGAGACGGGACACTGTTAACTACGCTCGGTGTGGAGTTGCACGCGTTGAAGTCGCACTTTTTGGTGAGTTTGATCTGTGTGCTCGCTGGCTCGCCACTGTTGTTCATGATGCATACTCGGTCCGTGTTTCTGATACGTGATTTGTTCTTTCCGAGCCGATTGTTGTAACTTTGCTCACGAGCGTTTGCTTCCGCTGCTTTCCTGTTGACGGTTTCCCTTTCGTGTTGCTTGCAATTGTGGTGGCTCGGAATTACATATATTATATTATTTACACAATCATTTAAAAATGAAAAAGTGCCACACGGCAATGCACGAGAAAAAGAAAGAAAAAAGGTACAATATGAGGGGGAATTTTTTTGTCCATTGTTCCACATGTCGATTTTTGATTTTTTTTGTTGATATTTTTCAAAAATTTGAGGGGGGAACACAAAATAGAATGCACTCTCTCCACTGTTGCCGGTTCTCAGCCATCGTCGACAGCGTGTCAAGCCACAGACACTCACTATCCCTTGACCCCACCCAGGAAGCCGCGTTCGTCCGACCCGAGCTAAACCCGACGTCAAGCGTTTTAAGGCCTTCTTCCAGGTCAGCGGTTGTCCACCTGAACACCGCCGCCAGCCTGGGCCGGACATTTGTTCAGGTGAGTGTTTTGGATAATGATGAACAGGTATCACGACGGTCTTATGACTGTGGTGCTTGTGATTTAGCTGGATACCCTGATGATTCGATGAGTTTTTGCACATTGTGAACATTTCGTTTGCCCTTGTTTACAGAATGCCGCGTGCTGCCTTCTATCCGATGTGTGCTGCGTCGTTGGTTTGACGGAGGTGAGTGTATTGAATTCGCTTCCCCGTTGATGATGATCACTTGCCCTCAATGAATGTTTTTGATTACGCCTGGTCTGAATAGGGCCGCTGTGTGTTTTAGCCATTTCTCGTTGCAGGCCTTCCAATGCTTGTGTATCGTTTACAGGGTAGACTGGTCGACTGCTGTGCGTTCGATTAAAATGCGTTGGTGGTGCGTATCGTCTAGATTTTATTCGAGTTGTGGAATATTTTAGTTTGTTGTTTGAGAATGTGAAGATCGTTGTGCATCTTCCTGGTGGGCTATTAACAATTGCGTTGTGCTGGAAGAGGTTGGTCAGTGGTTCCAAGAGGAATACACGCCGCATAGCGCATATTCACGAGCTAGCTTTAGCGATCCCGGTTGTTTGCCACTTAAGAAACACCTACGAGTCTTATTGCGCGAGACATTTGACAGAGTAATGATACTCGTGACTTTCATTCCGTGAAAACGTCCTTCATGGAATCCAGCATATGATTGTACTCCGCAATCTGCCGACGTGGGTTACCCACGAGCTAACCTCAACTCGATAGGTTGAACCTTGTACACGTTCTGTTGAGTGCGGCTTCATCCGGTGTATGTGGTTCATTGAATGACAATGGAACGTTGTAGAATCTTATTCATCTTTTGTTGTTTCTTTAACGTAGGTCTGAATCGGAGTGTGTGCATCCGCAGGACGGGCAGCTGGAATTCTCACATGGTACGTATTTCGGTCTATTTCAACGCCCACTTTGTACTGATGATTACTCAGCTCACTTTGACCCACTGTGAGAACAATCATAATCTGATTATTTCTAATCAATGTTTCATTTTCTCTTTTGCAGCTGGCATCATTATGCAAGATGATCCATCCGTTTCGTTTTTGTCATTGGACTCTGGAGTACAAATGTTGTTCCGTTGATGTGTAGAATTGAAATTTCGAAATTGTTTAATACAGCTTATCGCTTTTGTTGTTTGTTCGCTTTATAAAGAAAGCGGGTATGCAGGATTGATGTAAATTAGAGCGAGTTCTGATTGAGCTTGTTACGTTCGAGTTGTAAATCACCTCATAATTACTGCAACCTACCCGCGAAATCGTTCAACTCTGTCTTAACATTGTTTGTTAAGGGAACTTTGTTGTGAGGATGGCACCATCATCCTGAATCGCACAAGCTGCGTCTTTGTGTGCGCATGCTAATCAATTCAGGAACAGCAACTTCAGTGGATTTTTGTTGTATATCCACAGACACAAATTCTTTATTTTGCCATTGATGTAATCTTGTGAGATGCTTATGATTATGTGACTAATATTTTGTCCTTCATCCTGG
>JACCGJ010021236.1:0-49882 GCA_013407085.1 Atriophallophorus winterbourni | reverse complement strand
ACCAAAGTAATATGTTACTCACATCCCCATCCCTTACACACGACTACCGGTTTTTGGCTGTTTGCCGTCGTCAGGTGGAAACAGCAAGATCAGGTTCAGAGAGCCTTGAAACAGTGGATTATAGGTAAACAAGGTTATACTTGTATGCCAACTGTTATATAGGGTTCGCCTCTATATTTTTAAATAATCAGCAAACAGAAGCATCTTATTGTCGTTTTCTATCGGTAAATCGTTCATGTAGATGAGGAACAGTATGGGCTCAAACACCAATCCTTGCGGAACACCGCTAGTGACATCAATTTTCTTCGATAAAAGCCCATGCACATGAACACAGATATGTCTGTTGCTAGGTAATCACGGATCCATTCATATTAATTTCCAACAATACTGTGTTTCTGTAGCTTGTTCCAGAGTAAATTATGATCGACTTTGTCGAAAGCTTTAGAAATGTCAAGGTAGCATGAATACATCCATCTGCATCTACAAACACTCATATAGTCGTCTTAGATAATCAGCAAGTTTGTTAGACAAGAAAGATTTCTGCGGAATCCGTGTTGGGCAACTGACAAAAGTCTGTTCCTTTCAAAATGTTGAACTATTTCTGCAGTTATTATTCGCTCAAATACTTTCGATACTGAAGACAGCAATTTTGGGCATCAAAACTGCAAACTCGTTTGTAAATGGGTGTTATTTGTCCCAGCTTCCAGTCTTTGGGTACCATTCCAGCTTGGAGAAAATTACTAATAATGTTAGATAGACAACAAGTTGCGCTTGTATTCCGCTGTTGGATAAAGTTGGTACGATCAATCTGTTATCAAAATGAGCCCAATCTCATGTAGACATGGTTTGACCCTGTATATGAATAAAAAAGCTCATTTTCAGCCTTCCCATCGACACCCCCCACGACCGTTGGCTGTGTGGAAACTCATCAGGAGGGCAGTAGGATCGGAATCCGCATGCGCTTTAAAGAGCGGAAGAATGGTAAAAGTTGTATGCCGCTCTTGGATAAGGTTGTTACGATCAACCTTTTCAGTCACACGGGGTGTCGATAGAAAAAGTCGAACAGATTAATGTGAGCTATCCTTCCTTTATAAGGCTTGTCTCGAATGCTGAGAACTAGTTTTGTTGAACGGTAATATATTCGCTGCATAAGCTCAACATCCTTCTAGAGCCACTGAGACCATGACTGCACACCGTATTCCATGACTGGTCACAAGCATGTATTCATGATCCTTGGGAATATCTTGGGCGAAAATTTCACAAATAACCGTTTGAGTAGATGGAAGACACGTGTTACCTTTTTAAAGGTAGTTTGTTTGAAGTGAGAGGTTTTTAACTGAAGCATATCCAAACACCCAAATCTTTTTCGTCACTGCATTTTTTAAGAACAAGTTAACCTATATGGTATGTGAATTCTACTCGAGTCCTCCCATGCATGATCATGCGTTTTTTGAATTTAAACGTCAGTTTGTTCTTCAACGACCAGTTGTGAAACGTATCTAGAACGTTTTGTAATAGCAGACAGTCTTCTGGGCTACGGATGCAACGCCATATATTTATGTCGTCCGCAAATAAGGAAATTTTACACCGAGCCTTGGGTAACTCCGCTAGTTGCCGAGATTGGTTTTGATAATGCACCATCAACACGTACCTGTAGGTAGTGCGATATGTTAGGTAGCCATTTAGCCATTCAACAAATTTCCAGTGATACCAAGCCTTTCAAGCTTCTGCAGTAGTAGGCTGTGGTTATAACGATCAAATGCTTTTGGGATATCTAAGTATCACGCGTATTATGCTTGTCCTTTATCTACTGATTCTGTCCAATCATCCTGCGTTACCAGTAAATGAGATAAACAGGAATAATTACGTCTACATCCATGCTGTTTTCACGAAAGCAAATGATTATTTTCGAAAAGTTTCATTAAATCTTCAACAATAAGGCGCTCAAGTAATTTGGAAATCACAGGTAACAAAGTAACGGGTCGGTAATGAGAAACATCGGAGCGATTTCCACTTTTATAAATAGGAAAAATTATTCCAATCTGTGGGAATTACTCCATTTGTCAGTGTTTGTTTGAACAGGTATGCGTGTGGTTTGTATGGCGATTTTGCACATTGTTTCAATATTAGCGGGTTATTCCGTCGACCCCAGGAGACTTTCTGGTTTTTAGAATATATAATGCTTGAAGGACGCGTTTCCAGTTGAAATCTATTTCACTCATTGCAACCGTGATTGAATTGGTTTGATTTGAGATGTAAATTAATCGTTCTCTCTGGCTGAATACAGATGAATAAAACGTCACTAAAGCTTCAGCAGTTTCTGATGCAGTTGTCGGTGTTCCAGCTGACGTGTTCACGGACGCAACTCCGGGTTTCACATTGCTTGAGCGCTAAACATACGATAAAATATTTTGGGGTTGAACTACATCATACTTGATATCTCTTCTTGAAAGTACAACTTGTCTTGGATGACAAATTTGTTTACTTTGTTTAGCAGTAAACGGAATGTTTTGAAGAGCATCACGCAAAGCCAGAAAATTGATCTGTTTAACTGTTTTACGGGCATCATTTGTTTTTACTGCTACAAACTGATAGTCAAAATGTATGACAACGTGATCAGTTAGTCCCGTTATCGATGTCGTGTTCATTGCTTGTCAGAACGAGATCCAAGAGTGAAGGTACATCGGTTCCGCGGTATCGGGTATTACATTGAATGTGGATATAAAGAGTAATATTGTCCAACAACTCACTGAATGCGTGTTTGAGGGAGTGTTCTGGGTGAATTGTACTGCTCTGCAGAGTCAGTAAATTGAAGTCACCCATAATTAAAATTCCACAATTTAATCTGGAAGTAACCGTGTGAATTCTATCGAGTAGGTCAGATTGTACGTTTCCTGTGGAGACGGTGGGAGACATACTACTCTTAAAACACAGTCTTTGCCGTTTGCTAATCGGACTGAGCACCAAAGTGTATCTGGTAACACGATGACTGGATCCGTAATCTTAGGATACAGAAGGTTTTGGCTATAATACAAAGATACTCCTCCTACTCTGGTTTCACGGTCATGACGAATAAGTAACATTCCTAGTAATTCTAGTTCAATATTTAATTGGTGAGTCTGTACCCACGTTTCCGTTACGGCGATGATGTCTGGCGAACATTTCAGAAAAATTGCACGCAGTTCACTGATTTTGTTTCCCAGACCTTGTGCTTTGGTGTAGAGGTATTTTATAGTCGTTTTTCTGAACATGGATGGGGTGTTGAAAAGGGGTTAGTGGAGTGCAGATTATCTGTTAGACCGACTCCTCCAGAGCCGGCATTTGAAGATTTTTACTTGCAAGGATGCCCGATCGTTTTGAGGTTGTACTGTTGTAATACAGTGATCTATAGCGTTGGCTGCATTTGTTTCTGACACGTCAGCTACTGATTGAACATGTGATACATACAGGCATGCTTGCATACATACATACATACACACATACATGCACACATACATACATACATACATACATACATACATACATACATACATACATACATACATACATACATACATACATACATACATACATACATACATAATACATACATACATGCATACATACATACATACATACATACATACATACATACATACATACATACATACATACATACATAATACATACATACATGCATACATACATACATACATACATACATACATACATACATACATACATACATACATACATACATACATACATACATACATACATACATACATACATACACACATGCACACACATACATACATACATACTTACATACACATGTGATTGAACAGTACATGCTTTAACGCATCGCATGAACGTAACAAACAAAGCAGATCGATCTCCAGCAAAGTTGGCATGTTAAAATATTTTTCAGTGAAACAAGTTAGCAAACTTTAAACAAACAGCTTTCCCTACATTTTAAACCGAATGGCGTGAGCTAGTAATTTGCTAATGTTCTTCCCATACGGGGCCGGCTTCTCTTGGGAAAAGCTGTCTGTTCTGCACGTTTGGCTTTTACAGCTTGTCAAAATATTGTCTTTCGGAACATCCAGGCCATAATGGTGCGCTAGCCTGTGGTTATGCAGGAAGCATGCTGATTGGCTAATTCAAATTGGCTGTCCAATAATTAGTCGGCCTACGGTATTCATGCGTACATGGTGCGCGCGTACGACCAATCATGCGATAGGTACGAATGGGTAACGTAAGGATTAGCTGTTCGCGTCACTATGGTTCAGATGATGGTTGCTCATTTGGACGGCTCGGATTAGTGAGACCGACTTTCATTCATCTGCTCGTTGTTTCCGGTCGATGTCGTGGTTCAAGTGGAGTTAAGCGAGAGTTTTCTCAAGTGCTACACACAATGAGCGGCCTAGATACTACTGCACGTGAAAACAAGAAGAGGGACAAATGATCATAGTATCGATTTTCGGATTTGCTGCAGGTACGTCTGCGGCAACATTGTTTGTTTTTTATATGCACATTTCAAATGCTACCGAATCCGTTAGAAAATAGTAGCTGAACTCGCCTGATCAACTAAATTTGCGCAAAGGGCGTTCCATAAGCTACTAGTTTTGGGTTTTCTGAGTTTAGAAAAGAGTTTGTTTTTGAAAGCGAAACATCTCAGATTGTTAGTTTTGTGCAATTTAAATTAATGCATTCTAGATAGAACATTTGTTTGGAAAAGGGCATGGGATCTCATTTATATAGAATCCTGACTCCAGAGTATAAGAACCTTTGAATTGACAGCGTCTGATTTCGCAAACAGTAAGGTAGAGGCAATTGCAGTATATGACCTGTTTGATCTTCGTGTATATAAGATACTGAGATTTCTTAAAAACTGTAACTTTGATCTGGTAAAGCGGAGTTGTTTCGCGTTCCTTTCATTCGACCTTAATGATTATGCTTTCGAACTATGCAATGGACTTTTCTGTCTAGAATTCATGGAAATACTCGTCATGACATTATGCTCGAGGTCCAAACGAAAGGGGTCAAATAAGCAATTCCACTTAGGGAGAGGATCATCATATCTGTGTAACATCTATATTGCCATCCCGTGGTTTTGTTAAGTTTATTGCTTATTCAACCCCTAAAATTTCGGATTTCTAACTACACAGACAAACAATTCAACTTTATACAAATCATAGGAGAACAACCGTTCAACAATACTTCAGAGACTTAGAAACTTCTTACCGTTTTCTGCATCTCTTGTTTGTAGCTTGCCCACCAATGAAACCCAGGGTCTTTCAAGCTAATCAAACCTGCTTCTAGTTAATTTTTACCTCAGAAATTCGGTCTCTCGATCTTTGCATTGTATTGGATGCTTTTTCCGAAAACCTGGAATTTCATTGTGATACTCACTGGAATTCTTGCACGTGCTCACATAATACGCGTGTCCTCAAAATGATTTCTAAAACATTACTAGGACAAACAGTTATTATTATGGTACATAATTTACCGAATCATGAATCGTCAATCTTTTATAAAGTAATGTCTGTTTCAGAAACTTCAGCATTGTTGTCTACGATCGATACGATCGATTTAAGAGTTTGATGATCCTTGGTTAGACCTTTCAACGTGTTTGATCACGAATCATATTTGGATTAAGGAGACTGAGCATCTCAACGTTGTTGCTCTCAAAAGTAAAATACGTAGATGAGATTTTGAAGTTAACGTATTGACTTTGATACTGAGTTCAACCAAACTGTTCTTTGCACCAAGCTTGATATTTAGTCGTTCTTAAAACCTAGGATGCATTTTTATCCAAATGAAACGAGCTGCGTTAAATTAACGTTTGTTTTGAGAGTGCGTTCATTATTGCACATGTTTTGTCGGTATGTGATTCTAGAGTTTGCAAAAAATGTTTTTAGCTTTGAGAGTTTTGTGTTCGAACACTAAATGGAAGCTGACGATGACTAATGACAAATTTTCAGTCGTAGAGGTCAGAAATTGAATGGAGAAATCCTGTCAAAACACGTTCAAATACGCACGAAAGACCAAAAGCAGTCTAGAGTTACTTTTTGGTTGTTAAAATCAACTTCTTGCATTTATTCAAGCGTCAAATCTGCTTCCGAAATTGCATCAAATTACTTTTGGGTTTGAGCTTGATTTTGATCATCGGTTGCATTGTGCAAGCCTTTTCAGTCCCCCTTCTATCTTTCTTCATTATTTACTACTCCTCACATTCATCCGAAGTCATTTCGATTTCTTACATGGATGTGGAATTTACCAATCGTTGCTATGCACCGCTTATGTCCAGTTTTGAATCAAAAACAGTCTTGAACAGGGAAGCATCATTGAATGCAAAAATATTGTGTTTGTAATTAACTGAAATGATGTTTGTCTATCGAATAAGTGTTATATAAAACATTTGTACCGAAATAATGAGATATTGGGTTTAGACTCGAATTCATTCAAATTGAAATAATCTCACTGCAATCGTATCATTAATTAGAAAGGAAATACACCACCGCGTTACGGATGACAGGAAATTGCCACCCAATGTTTGAGTGAAAATTATCAAAATTCAGAAATTCAATGAGAAGAAAAGCTCAAAACATTTCACATGATGCCGGTGTATATAAGATAAAAGTATCGAAAATTATTTCTATAGTTTATGTTGTCACGGCCGGGGCGATTTTGGGGATAAGCTCCCAATTCCAAAAATGCTCAAATGGTCCGCGTCTCATATAGCCTTTTACAACCAATTCAAGCTCCTGGCCTGTGTGAACCGGCGGAACTGCTTCTACTAACTGAAAAAAGGCAAAGGAAGCTGACTTGCGCCTCGAAACCCGCTTGTTTTAGACAGGTTGAGTTCGAAATTCCATGAAGGCGGTCCACCAATGGGAAGAAAAAAGCATTATATCAAACCTCCACTGCCTTGTGGCTACATCCAATCATGGAAAAGGCATCAGCAGTCAACCTCGAGGAAAAATCCGGAGCCGGAGTCCCGGCTTCGTCCTGCCAACTATTGCGACGGCATCATTGTCCAAACGTATCAGCCTAGCTGTTTCTTTGGTTCCGATGGGGTCGTGGAAAGGGAGTACTTGCTGCACGGGCAACAGATAGTTCTCCATATTGAACTGCCCTAGCGTACATCACAACGCACCAATGGAGAGGACACTCCATTCCGCTTCTACGGATAATAAAACAGGAAGCAACAGATACCGGTTGGAAGCTATGGCTCGACTGGCGTAGAGCTCAGCGCCCGGGGCTGCTTTCGACGGTGGGAGAGACTTCCAGGTCTCATTGGACGGCTACCGCATGCCTCAAACTGGGAGGCCCCAGTCAGTAGCGTGCCATCTCACCACGTTCTGCTACCCTCCTTGGGTGAATGGGGATTAAGAATCAACCGACAAGCAGACTGTATTTTTCCGCACTAGCGAAACGAATTTAAACGAATTTAAAATTGAATTGAATTGAATTACTGAACAACAAATGTCAGCTATGATAATGCCAACCTGGAACGTCCGGTCCATGCTTCTAGGATTTCATGATGACGTCTCGAATATTAGAGGCGTAAGAAAATCAGCTGTGATAAACATTGAGCTGAAAAGGATGAATGTCGATGTGTCTGCCCTGCAAGCGACGTGATTACCAGACACGGCTATGCTAACAGAAAAAGATTACACATTTTTTTGAAAGGGAGGGGTTCTGATGAGCCTCAACTGCATGGAGTTGGGTTTTCCGTTCCAAACGACCTACTAAAAACAGCAGAACCGAGCAGAAGTGGGAACGAACGGATTTGGACTTAAAATATGGAGTGCATCACTGTTATCAATACGTTGGTCAACGTTTATGCACAGACGCTCTCTGTGTCGCCTGCTGAAAAAGACGCTTTTTATCATAACCTCACAACAGTATTCAAACTCCTGCCCCAGAAAAACTGTGTAGTCGTATTGGGTGATTACAATGCCAGATTTGGTGCAGAATACGAGTCTTGTCAAAACTGTCACGAAAGTTTCGAAATAGGTAAAACCAATGAAAATTGAAAACACCTTTTTGAAATGTGCACAAATTTCTTACGCATGACATAATTTTCTCTCCGAGAAAATCTAAAGAAATGTGTCGGGAACAGCGTATGCCATTATACGCTGTTGTTATTGATCTAACGGAGGCATTCGACTCCTCAGCAGGGGGATTTTCAAAACGCTTGATTTGATAGGCTGCCCCAAAGACTGACCAAACTCGTTATTTCCTTCCACTCTGTTATGAAGGGTTCAGTCCATTTTAACGGCTTTAATTCAAAAGCCTTTGAAATTCGCCGAGGCGTCAAACAAGGGTGCGTTCTTGCTCCCACGCTGTTCGGCATTTGCTTTGATCTGCTTCTGAAGCACGCTTTTAGGACGAGGACAGAAGGTATTTACCTACGCATGCGAAGTGATGGCAAGCTTTTCAACCTGAACATGTTGAGAGCGCAAACCAACGTACTGGATTTGCTAAGCCGCGACCCGCTGTTTGCTGACGATGCTGCCATTATTACTCACACCTAAGAACAACTCCAGTCGCGAATGGACAGTTTTTCGTCGGCATTCTAAGACTTTGGGCTAACAATCAGCCTGAGCAATACCGAAGTCCCTGGTCAAGGGATTGTATCATCTCCAATCATCACTGTTGGAAACTGTCGGCTTGGACCAGTCCATCATTTCGAATATCTTGGTTCAAGCATTGCGGATAACCTCTTGCTAGACACGAAGATTAATAAGCGGATTGGCAGAGCAGCTATCATTTTGTTTCGATTGAACTCTCCTGTTTGGGGTAACCGCAATATGGCTGTAAAGACAGAAATTGTGGTATACAGCGTGTGCGTACTAAATGCTTTACTGTACGGCAGTGAAACATGGACCACCTACGCAAGACACGAACGGGAGCTGAATGCTTTTTATCTCGAAGCATCCGCCGTATCTTGAACATATCATGAATGGACAAAGTGACTAATGCTGAAGTGCTTTTAAAAGCTGGTCTATAGGGTATGTTCACCCCACTACGACAGCGCCACCTACGGTGGCTTGGCCATGTCTACAGAATGGAAAATGATCGTATTCCGAAAGATATACTCTATGGTGAGCTGCAATTAGGAAGTCGACCATTGGGTAGACCGCACTTGCGGTACAAAGACGTTTGCAAAAGAGATATGAAAGCTCATGACATTGACCCGGCCAGTTGGGAAAAACTTGCTCTTGACCGCTCACATTGGAGGCATTGTGTAAAGCGTCGTCTGCAAGCTTGGGAGGAGCAGATACAGCTCTTGGCTGCTGAACACAGATCACGCCGCTGGCGTGCAATTGATGCAATACAACCTAGTTGTGACTAACGTTGCCAGCGCTGTGGGTGAGATTATTCCTCCCGAATCGGACTGTTTAGTCATTCGAAAAGCTGTGGAACATGAAAATTTATGCGATTGTGATGTACATCCATGGTCGATATCGACCGAATTAGGCCAACAGATATCGAAATGTATCGATCGATTAACGCACCTCGGTAAAGAGTTTCCAGTGAATCAAATCGTTACGTTTGCTTTCTTAGCGAGAATACAGATTTGTCAATCTTGAAGTGTTTGAATTAGCGCCTCGGGCTTTAATAATGGAAGTCGTAGACGATTTCCAGTGTGTGGGATTTTAAATGTCAGTATGGGTTTATTCCATATGCATCAATTCATAAATTCGTGCAAACTGGATTTAGACATTCACTTGTTGTTGGGTGGATTCCAGAGAATCGGGTCAAGAGTTGCGCGTCGTAATTGCGAAGCACATGTTCAAATGAGGCCGATATTGCGCAGTTCGGTAAAATATGATTACCATTTCCCTAATTACACAAAAGTCTTGAAAATAACAACGGACACACTAGCACCCTGGAAAGGATAATTCTAGATGAGTGATTTCACATTAGCTCTTGCATTGCATAGTCTAAGGGTATCAATTTCAAGCTAGATTAAATCGTATGCATAAATTCTTGCGGATGCTCATGATTATTGCGTTCCTCGTTTTTATTGGTTGAACGTTGTGTTTCGCTTCGTGTCATTGGTTGTTCTCAAGGTCATATAACTCAGCATTCAGTCCCAACTTAGTACATGCGCACCTTCATCGAATCGGTTATATGATTGACTGTAGAGTGTGGTGTCACGTTTCGAGAACTACTCTTACCTGACGAGTGCATTCTCTAGAAGTTACTCCGATTTCATTCCAGTGAACTGGTGTCCTTCCTAGTGGCATGAATTGATTGAATGAATTTGAATACGTGTCTCCACATTACCGATTGTTGTTCAAGGACGTATTACTTATTTCTTACTTAATGCCCTATCACAAATTTAACTATTGAATTCTACTGACAATAATATAACTGTCGTGAAAGCAAGATAGTTGCCAGATGTTGTATTAGCCAAATAAAAAAACTTCACAACACAATCATTAAATCAGAATGATTCGTGGGAAGACACGTGTATGCCAATAAGTAATGATACATAATTATGGAAATATAATTAGGAAAACGATTACCCAACCATTCGAAGATAATGATAAGGTCATTGATTTAATGTCAACATTTATTACACAAAGATAACTTGCAAAAACTATTGTCTATATAGGTGTAACTCAATTACCAAACGAGCGCTCTCTTGCTCACATTTCTTACTTTTAATGCGAATTAGATCTTTTGCTTCCCTTCTTAAAACAAAAAACGTTTGTTTATATAAAATTAATGAGTGTCCCCTGACCATGTGCTGAAATCTGACGTAGCAGTTAATTCATTCCAACTAAGGCTGAGCATTACCTTATGTAGACAGATTTTTCAGAGAAATTATTCTTCAAAAGTAACGCACCGATTCAAAAGAGATCGAGATTCCAGGATAAGTCACTGTAGATTCATTAGATGCGATCCAGATTTGCCGAATTCGTGTCAACATTAAATGCACTGGGTAAGAATTAAAAACGTAACAAAAATGAAGCGTGCGAATTATCAATGAAAATCGGAGCACACATGTTTTCTTTACGACTTTCAAATGGTGCCTTGGACCTAGCTCAAAAATGTATGTTTTTTAGATCTGCTTTCGTTATATATATATATCCTATGTCGTTCACATACACATTTGAAGGGATAAATCAGCGTAATTCTTTGTCTGTATAGCATTCAATTGCTCGTCTATTACGGTAAAAGGAAGGACTCTTTCACATTGATAAAGCTCAACTAACTTTCCTATTCTCCATTGAAGGCCCACGTACACAATCATTGAGCAACTCAAATGTTACACTCTATTGTAAATCGTAATGTTGAGCGTAACAGTGCTCACATTCGTTAGACTCGGATGTTGACTCGTGGATAAGCAATACATGCTGCTATTAAGCGCACGCAATTATAATGTCACACGTGATGATATTGTTTTACAGTTTCGTAAACATGAGCGGATTGACATATGATGGAGGTAGATAATGAAGAACATTGCTACAGTTAAATAGTTTCAAGTACGAATAATCTAGGTCTTTCTTATGTTGATTGTGAGGCTAAAGTTTCTACATGTTAAGGAAAAAGCTGCCCACTAGCAAACGGAGCTTTTATTGGAAACAATGCATATACCTCATGACGGAATATTTGACAGATTCGCACCTTCAGTGATTAGGATTAGAACGATCGTCTGCCTACAGACGGTAGAGCGGAAAACTTAACATATTGACAGCAAGAAAACATATTTCAAAACGATTAGGCAAATCAAGGAAAATTCTGGCATGCAACTGTTGAAAGAGAACAAATCATTCCGCATATGCTGAATAACCACCGCGAGTTCCAATAACCATAAATTACACCCCGTGCGTAAGAGCACTTTGATTGCTGACATATGTGGAACGTTTCGTCAAATAGTTTTAAAATGTGGAACGTTCCATACAACAAGTTAGCTCGTTGCAATGCAAAGATTTTGCTCGTGTTCAAACATCTCTTGCGATATGCATATTGCGTTTCTGACTACAGTCCATGCGGTAAGCCTTGCAATAGTATTTTTCGAAGGTAATCGAACGACGCGACGACAGATATAAAAAGAAACATTTCTCACTAATTATTGCAATCTGTTCCATTAATATTATTTAATAATGGCGTCATGAAATTGTTATCATGCATGTTATGCAAAGCGAGAATTTTCTCAAGAGTATTAAACGAATTATTCAAAACAATAACAAACAGCTTTCAGAGCCCAGACCGAGACAGATTCAAGATGAGATAACTAGTTTCGTCCATATCGAAGAACATCTAAAAATGAGAGGGATGCGATAAACAAAAGTTTGTTAAAACAAGCATTAGTTGGTACAGTTTGTTCACTCCGGGTTACATGTTTGCGTACTCAGAATCTTGAAGCTAACCCATTTAGCATGGACGGGTTTCATAACCGTCAACATCGCTAATGACAACGGGATGACAAACATGGGACAGATTTTTAGCAGCAAACTCGATCCAAGATGACACGGGGTGACAATATCGCTGGTTTTGACAAGTGAAAAAATAATTAAGAAGCAATCATTAACACTAAAACAGAGCATTCTCGAAGAGAAATTATCGTCAGAAAAACTACAACGGCAACAAAATGTTCATACAATTATTAAACCAGTCAGGTTAAGCCTTGATAAGTGAAGAGATTTTGTTTGTGTATATTTATACTTGGATCAGATTAATATTTGTGTGAAATTGACGAACAGTTTAATTTAAATAACCGCGAACGATAAAATTATTTTTCAGCGGAATTCCCAATCTTTGTTTTAAATGATGTTTCGAAAAATATCACATTACATGAAATCTGTTAGTTTGAAGCCTATGTTACCGCCTAAATCACGCATTACAAGTATTTTATTTGATTAAATTTGAAAAATATTCTTTTCGTGAAATTGAGCGAAATATCTCATAACGTTGTTACAAATGCGAGTAAATTAGTCTGGAACACCATTCCGAAACGCCATAAAACCGAGCTAATCTTTTTCGGTCAATCGTCTTGCGAATGTGTGAAAAATCACATTTAATCATCGGAATTAATCTGGTAATATTGATTAAATATTGATTGGTATTTTTTAATGTGCCAATGAATCAGATCGAGTGTTGTTTGGCCAAATTAGTGGATGAATGCCTAATGAGATGTAGGGGTATTATCCGGTATTTTTCGTATGAATGATTCGTCATAATCATTCCAATAATCTCCGAGATAAATATATTCATGAAAATAAAAACAATGTAGAAGGCTTTGTAATGTTTTAAAGCTTCGAATAATACATCGAAATTATGCACGCATTAGAAATGCTTTATACCTATTGCTCGTTTGTACATGGGCACCCAAAACATACACAGTTAGAAAATATCATCCAAAGTTTTTTGTATGTTCAGTGTGTATTATCGAAAAATCAATTAAAGTTATTTTTTCACACAAAGCGAATGCTTAGTTTCCGCTTGGTTTCGTTGATTCAATGAAACTAAAATTCGAGTCAAATAAAAGAACCGCAGCTCTATCGTTTTCATCTTTTGCATGATTAGGACAGATTGCCGAAATCATACACTTCACGATCGTTTTAGTCTAATGAAAAGTGGCAACTTCACTCGGCACCAACACGTATGACGAATGATACTCAAAGTCTGAGAGAGTTGTGCGATGCTCTCCTATAATTATTACCAATTAAATATATATATATATATATATTTTATACCTATTCCTGATGTATATTTATTATGATATGGTAATTGTGAAGCTATGCTTTTTGTGACATAAATTCTTGAATCTTGAATCTTGATCTAAAAAACCCTCGAAACTATAACATAATGCCTACCATTGTGAACCGTTGTTATTTGATATGTGAAAATTTCAGAGGCTTGGTACTGATGTGTAGTAACAAATATAAACCACATATTCTCCTCAAAATGCACCACCGACTTAAACAGACACAGAAATGATAAAAAAGAAGTTGTCATTCTTTCATTTCCATTAGGGTATTTCAATCTCAAATTGCGTCTTATTTACCTGTGGTCAGAATGTTCACTTAATTGACTACCATGCGCTCGTGGCTCTTTCGCGTCACTAAAAATATTTAAACTTATTTTTGTAACTACTTTTTCAATCCACTTTTATCAATTCTTGGCATCTCAAATCTAAACGATAAGCACATTCAGTGACTTCTCCCCGAGGCGAAAATCCCTGGGTGATACGTAGTCCGACCATCAGCATAAATCCACGGGCTAATGAGGGAAAATAATGCTTCCAAAATTGAAACAGATCCAGACTGCATCGTTTTTTTGCATATTTATAGTTGCCTCTGACGTATATCGGCTTGAAAATTGAGGGCATATATCTGACTTGAATTTGATGTAAAAATATCCCCACGATCACACCCCTTGGGCGTTTCAACTTAGGTATTCAAATACAACTTGTTAGTTAAAGATTAGGAAAATATCGATGCAATCATGGCATCACTGGTGATATTTCCGATAAACACAATTGACACTGCGTTCGCTAAGATGCATTTGACACAACATTACACAATTGTTTTGTCATATTTCTGGCCTCGATTGCTGAAACGATTCTCCCAGGGGTGGTGATAGAAAAACCGTTTCGTTAAATGTCAGTCGATTGCTGGTTACACACTCTGGTGGAGCTTGTTTCTAATTTTATTGCTAATGCCTTGTAACATTTTTGAATATCACCTGTCCGTTTCGAAACACATATGGATTTTGTTGATGTTGGTCTCAATCTATCGATGTAACCCATGGATGTTGATCGCATACGCAAAATGATTCTTCTTAGCCCGTGACAATGAAGACGTATTCGGAAGTAAAGTTATCTTCAACGGTTTCCACAGCGATAGGAAGTGCTTAGTCAATCGAGAGCATTAACACGCTGGAATCGGGATATAATTTCAGCAGACAAGATCACTCTCTAACCTTTCCAACCTTGAAAACGTTGCTTTTCCGCTG
The DNA here is from genome assembly GCA_013407085.1 of Atriophallophorus winterbourni. Taxonomy (NCBI): domain Eukaryota; kingdom Metazoa; phylum Platyhelminthes; class Trematoda; order Plagiorchiida; family Microphallidae; genus Atriophallophorus; species Atriophallophorus winterbourni. The sequence continues at coordinate 34,918 of JACCGJ010021236.1, read as the reverse complement.
CACTTCCAAAGCGAGCGTTAGGAAGACAGTTCTTCAAAAATCACAGGTATAATGTTAAGAGCTCTCGTATCGCTTTTTCAAGCGTCGTATTTTGATTGTGGTCTACCTAACGGTCAATTTATTGAGTGAAACTCCCCATAGAGTAAACATGATCTGAAGAACTTTGTTAGTGAACAATTACGTGTACGTCACTATGCGTACGTCTGATATGTACACGATGTTGTAAATGACCTGTATACCGAAAGCATTCAGCTTTCGACCGTGTCTTTCGTGAACGGTCCAGTTTTCAATACCATACATGAAGCATTTTGTATACCATGAATTTAGGCTTCACAGTTAGATTTTGATTGCCCCAGCACCGAAACAATTTGCAAATTGCTCTGTCAATCAACTTATCAATCACGTTGTCTAGCGAGAGGTTATCTGCAATATTTAAACTTAGATTTGTTAACTGATGTACTGAACCAGCTTACAGTTTTCAACGATCATGTTAGGAGAAGATACAGTCTGATTGGTAGCCTAAACAGTGAAAAAAGACGGTCGATTATTGCTTATAGCTACTTTTAAGGATGAACAATAAATGATGCAGCATTTGCGATCACAACTTTAATGTTGAATTTTAAACTCAAATGTTTCAGGTTAAAAAGCATGCCATCATACCAGGTGCGTAGATAAATAAATCATGTTCTCTTCCTGAAATCATGCTTCAGCACCAGATGATGAAATCAGGTTGATGTTATTTGCTGGCTTGTGAACTGCATTTTACTGCTTGCATCGATAGTCTCCATGGGATCAATCTGTGAAAACGCGGAACAGCTAACAATATGTGTAATATATCGCGGAGTGAACACAAGGAAATCAGATTTTCAGGAGATCTTCATCGCAGGATCAATAATTTATGTATTGATTCGGTAAAATAAAAAAGCCCGTTTCAACGGTCCATTTAAATCCTTATCAGACTGCCAAGATTTGGTTCGGTACTCATTTTCGGTTCTGGCGAAAAACTTCATAGATTAGCTTACTAAACCAGACAAATTGCTACGCTGCCGCAGTGCACCAGTTTACACCTGGGTACTTCGTGGATCTGAGTTAAGCATATATAAGAAGAAAGAGAAAGAAGAAGAGAACTTTATTCGTTAAAACGAATTTTCAGTTAATCAAAATAGTTAAACACAGAATTTCAATACGAATAAGGGGGACGTCAAACTTTGATGGGAAAATTTGAGATTGCCAGTCACATTCAATATCAAAACAGTTTCGGTCCCGTCTTCAGGCATGTATGAGTTTTCTATCGCATTTTTCTGACCGGCGCAGCAAATTCCACATCCTTCAAAAAATAAAAATATTGCGCAGCGTTTAAAGCGTGCGGGGCATCAAACGTCTTTTGTTTACATGTTCACGACATGTTAAAACGTTTCAAAAACAAAAGGTTACGTGTTGACTGAAAAAATAAAAACGCATGAAAGCATTAATTTTGAGCTAGGCCGATTCAAAGGCCCCGCTCCTCAATGTAACTTTCGAACCCTGACCTTGAAAGTAGAACCTTATTTCCGCTGTTCCATGACAATTTACTTTCATAACTAGATAATTTTTCGCAACTCTGTTCTCAATCACACGGATACAATTTTGAGTCTTGCCATGTCCATCCTATTAATAAATTGTTGTGCACAACCGGCATTTGAGTATCAGTGATAGGTGAGCACACGTTAAGCACAATCACCAAAACTTCTGAAATGTGAAACTTCTTAACGATGCAAATATAAAACTGTTTGTGCAGCTGTCGATTAAAAAATGCGTGCATGCTTTGTTTCGAATTCTCTAACTGCCACTTTGTTAAACCCTAACAGTTTCGAAACAAAAATGCTCATTTGCATGCATTTCCGTCATACACACCCGACCGAATTAATGTTGTTTACACTTATGAGGTAGAGACAGTACGATTAATATCTACGTGCACTGAAACAGTGGGTAAATGTTAAACAAGTTGAACTTGTAAGTCAGTGTAGGATAAGACATTACGAACTCAACATGTTTACCGTTCTTCCACTGTTTCAAGCGCATGCGGATCCTGATCCTACTGCCCCTACCTGATGAATGCAAACTGCACGAAACCAGTTGTGGGGTGTGTGTGATGGAAATGCCTGCAAATGAGCTTTTTTGTTTCGAGCCCATTGGCTTAATCCCATCGACATGTGTGTGATTGGACAGGTTTTTGTTCTTCAAATTTGATTACTGTACTTTAAAAAAACATTTTGCATTCTCCGGGAATGAATTTCACAAGAAAAAGATAATAATCTCATGAATCTTTCGACAACTAGGATTTTAGTTTGGTCTATGTTTCAAACAATAGCAATAGACAGCATGTTTGCGTGACAGACTATCAACAGAGACAAACAATTTCGAAATGAAATGATTACAATCAGTGGAACTTCTCAAAACTACTCCGAACCTATCGATTAATCCAAATCGTTTGCGTAAGTTGACACCATCCGGGAAAAAGGAGAATTGTAACTTGAATCGGTTGTTCTTCTGTCTGCTTAATGGAATTTCGATGTTTAACAAATAACGGAATCTTGTTTTATCATCTGGTTACAAATGGTCATTAAGTAAACAACCTTTCACGTTGCATCTTTGAACTAACCGACGCATTATTAAGTCTGCAATTTAGATTGAACACAAGCAACAACAATGTAATGAATCCAGTTCACCGTGAAATCTTGTTTGAATTAATGCGTATCTTCTCCTGATTACGCTGTAATAAATGTTCTAGCAATTACCATTTTTGAGCAATCTATTTATCAAGTAACAGTGATGGTTTTTCAAAGAATGAACGCACATGGTGACAAATCCAGAGGTTTACTGTTTTGACGTTCACTGGGTTCAAAAAACACGTTTTGTTTATCATCCGATCGATCAAAATAGTTCCGAATAGTTGCAGTGTGAATCCATCCTGAAATTTAAGTTTCATAACCTAGTGCACTATATCCAATAATCTAAATTTCACATCCATCTTACTAATCTAGGGAGCAAACAAATCTTAATCCAATTCTCTAAACAATTGAATCATTTACCTAGTAGTGAGTTTCTTGTCATCACCGGTAGTTCACATGCACTCATTACGCCTAAAATACCCAGATTATTTTTTAGACAGCAGTTGCGTTTAAATAAATATATATATATATACATATATATATATATAGTCCACCAAGGAATACGCTTTTCAATGCAATTTTAAAATTGAATTTTTACATATATCTGGGTTTGCATACCAGAAGCGATATTATTTTTTAATGAAACAGTTTATAGGCATGAAAGTTACGGAAATAAAATATACGGGATGCTAAATCCCAAGTTAACACTAACTCACAGCGAAACCCGCTGTCTTATTTCGAAAGCAAATTATATCGCCTTAGGTTCAGTGAGCCTTGAAACAATGGAGAATTATTAAAAATGGTTAGATTTAAAAGCTACTATTAAGTAGGGTCCAAATGCAATTAATCCTAGTGAAGCACCTACGGTGATAATAAATTGCCAAAGTATTTTGTTGATCACATCCCCGTATTTATATTCCATAGACATTTTCTGGCTGTTTGCCCGCATCAGATGGTGGCAGTAAGATTACTTTCATCAGGCCCGGAGATTAGAACCGTCTCTATCGTCCGAGCTGTCGGGCTAGAACAAAATAATAGTTATCTGAGGTAAATGAAGACACTAATTGAAGCCAATACATTTCCAATTTTACTAGGTCGATCATTTCTCATAAGTAACCACCGTGCTCCATTTAATATATTTACTTTTAATTAATAAATCAATCTTGACAAATAGTTTCGATCAATACTGAAAGCGTTTACTTTTCATGACGTCGAGTTTCGAGCCAGACAGAAATTTGCTCCCGAATCTGGTTCTGTCAACATTGGTTCTGTTTGAACAAAGACCAATTTTAACAAATCAGTAGGAATTTCGACAGTTGACGTGTTTGCAATTATTATGGACAGTTCGTGATAGATATTTGTGTCTAGAACGTGGCCAAAAGGCGACTAAAAATCGTGGCTCCCATCTAATCTAATGACGGGGTAAATCCAAGTTTTGCATCAATTCACAAAGCAGTTTAAAACGTTTATTGACATTTGAAAAAAGTTCTAAAAATCTGGTACAGGGGGGTTTGAGCAATCCAAAACTGGTTCGAAAAGATAAAGTTTGGTAAAATTTTGGGATCATGATTCTCATTAAATCTTTCCCATGAACGACATGTGTACCACATGCTCAATTGTTACAAAATAACTTATCATCTAGCATTTTTCACGGTTGTAAAATGCTTGATCTAGTCCGTAATATCATCAAGTAAGTCAATCTTTTATGAAACAGTTTGAGGGTGTTCGATTTTTCATTTTCCAAAAAAACGTTTTTCTTCCCTCGTTTGAACTTTTGTTAGGCTGTTGCAATTAATTTTCCAAGGCATAGTAGACACCCGTATAGAAGCACCGTGTTTTAAGAGATGAAAGTCGAATGCATTTTTCAACATTCATAACTCCTTCTGGGCTCGAACTAGGAGCCGAACGCCGCAGGGCCATCACGACACAGTACACACCGCACATCGCAGAAGTGCCACGAAAATCTTCCGTACAGTATGATTTAACAAATATTCAATATTCAAAGGACGAGTATGGATCGAATCTCGAAAAATATCCCACCCCGCCACTCAACTTAATGCCAAAACCTTATAGTCGTAAAACAACAGATATACATCGCAAATTGGCATGCGCGTCGGTGTTTTTCGACCCAGTAAAGTAATAGAAGCATTTTGCGCATGAAAATTTGCAAACAAGCATGCTGGCGGGAGATTGATTTTGTTCAAAGTCATCGAGAGTAATTAGCTCGAATTATGTCGAGTTCGTTTTAAATTGTGGCAAGACACGACGCTGGATGATAACAATCAAGAAAATGTCGTGGGCTTCCGAACTGCCTTTCTAACTTAATATACTACTTATTTGTAGGTTCCTGCCACCGACCAAAAATTCACCATCGCAATGTCATTGGATTATGCATGCACCTATTGTGTGATTTGGTTCGCCTCCCGACTTGAAGCTAAATTTGGCTATATATAACCCATTTTTAAGATTGTCACTAATGCCATAACATTAAACGCTTATTCGAGCAAGCATGAATAGGAACACGAGACGTACATCACTTCAGTCACTTAGATTCGTATTTGCGAACAAAATTTGCCGATTTCGCGTTTCCATACAATTCGCGCCAATGATACCGTCACACAGGATTCAGGGCGAATCCAGTGGACGACCTATCCGTGAAATTGCTCTGTTGCCCGTTTAATTCTGTTAGAATGGTAAAATCTAAATTTCGGCAGAACTGTGAAATAGGATTATTACAACCAACGTTTGGATGAACCATTCACACCGTGGATCGGTTTCAGTCGATCAAATGAATACAAAAACTATTTTTAGACTGTTCCTCACCATTGGTGTTCATCAAAGTAGGTTTAGTAGGATCTGGCCCAGTAAAGTTCGAAACACTGAACAGCGGTGAAATATTTTACTTCGCAGTCAACTTTTCAATTGTTTATCGAGCAAGTTGAGTTGATTTTAGCAACAATCAAACCCAAATTAATTTTTAACCGCACATTTCCACTTCTTACATTTGCCAACTGATTTTTAATGTTATCGAATGTGGTTTACAGTAGTTTGCGCAATAGCGAAATCTCTATTGATTTATGGATTTTTTTGAAAAATTATCCCACAGGAATGTCTTTTGCGACCTCCGATTGTTCCTGTTACCTAATTATTCATCAAAAATATTGCCACTATTGAAGTAGTTCTGAGCAAAACTTCTGGCCACTCGCTTGTAAAGCCCGCAGCGTATAGTACTCATAAAACCGTAATAAAACCAAATGTAAATCATCAAAATTCGACATGCCACCACCGAATGGAATTAATCAATACTCATTTGTCTCGAATCTTTGACCATCTTGCAATGTTAAGATTCACCGTGTAACCGAATATGTTTGCACCGGGGACTTGCTTATTTAATTAAGGTAATTCAACACCATGACTAAATATTTTTTCTCAAAATCTTCCTGCCAGAAGATTTAAGAGACTGCAGATAAATAGCAACCTGCAATTCCATTCAGTCAATATTCATTTATTCGTAACAAAATGAATATTCCATACCCTTATTCGTAACATAAGCATCAACAGGATGATCTCGAACTGGGAAAGCGATCGTATTAACTCCCCAAGATGAATGACAATGATTCTGCCAAGAGAGATACCATGACCACTACTCTCAGCCTCTGTTCTTTCGCCACCTAAACCAGCAGAAACACAGATAAGGATTAGCTTCATACATTTTAAACTATTATTTAATCTCGCGTCAATCAGAGAAAGCCAAAACCTAGGCGACTGTTACAAAATGTAACTGACTGCAAGTAAACACAAACTCAGACAAAATATGCGAAATTTTATCCTCATTTTGATGAACACATCCCTGTAATTATCGTCAGCATTATCTCTTTGATCGTACACATCGTCGCTATCGTCTTTAATTTAATCACGATCAGGGTCAATAGGCACAGCATTCGTATTATTATTAATATCAATATAATCATAACAATAATCTTTATTATATAAGTAATCTTTACTATCATCAACACTATGATTAATCATCATCATCATCATCATCATCATTATCATTATTATTATCATCATCATCATCATCATCATCATCATCATCATCATCATCATCATCATCACCACCACCATCATCCCCAGTTTCAACATCTGCAGTAGTAACGTTATCTTTGATGCCAGTAATAACAGAGTTAGTAGTGAGTTCAGTAGTGATACAAAAACAATTATTCCACAATAAAATCAATTGAGCCGATGAGGATACAGCTGCTGTACAAAGCCATTTCATGGGAAACGCAATCTGTCCAATCACGATTATTTCCCATGGCTATCGTGAACGCGTGAGGATACTTCTTATTCACTTACTCAAGCATTGCCTTCCTAAATGGTCGTCCATCATCTATTTACGTTTAAACATTAAATTCGGTTATGCACACTCACTAACGTGGAAAGGAACAGCTTGGGATTACGAGAAAACATAGTTATCAAAAAGGGACAGTCTGTTTTCAGTCTGTCTTATAGGAGCGGGATACACATTTTTTAAACCTCTCATCTTCATGAAGAATTTGTTTATGTCGTAACGGTAAATTCCATCTCCCAAGGTGGTCCTAACTCGGTGACATTTTAGATTCTCAATTAATTTCGCATCGACTCTCATAGTGTTCTGAGGAAAATGCATTTAATACGGATGTGGTCAGATGTTTTTTGGATTCCATTGTAGGACATGATGTGCCAGAGTATACGTGATTAAAAATGATAGTACTTTTCAAGTTACATCAAAGTCGAAAGTGGATTCTTGACACACTAGTTAAAATATCTTTACAAAGTAAACCACAAGATTGGAAAGAGTGAGCAGCCCATCGCTGGTATCCACAGCAATTGCTTTGCAAATCATGTCAAGTTGCAAATAAGCGAAAGATTTGTTCTTGGGATTCAATTATTATGTTTGTTAACTTGCAGCTGACTCATTGCTGCGGTACGCATTTTGACTGATCTTACGGTAGAGAACTGTTATGTAGCGGTGTTTTGGAATAGTGTGTGGTTAACTTAATTTTATTCGCTCAAAATTCGTTTAAAAGAATAAACCAATTTTCTTTTTCCACAATATGATGGTCTTTTTATCAAAGTTTACATCAAGACCCTTTCAAAATCCCTGCTTCACTTTAGATGGTCTTTTTTAAGAATACATTTTATTTATATCGTTTTTTCTGCGTTCCAGTGTTCATATATTGCTACGCTACAATCATTCCCCTTTTTGTTCAGTCTTTTACTTCATGTGCTTCGCTGAAAGTCGTCAGTTGTGGAGTGAGAAAGCGTTGATCAAAGATCTACTGCACGATTACGAGAAACGAGCCAGGCCGGTGGTCGATGGCGTCTCCAAGACGGTCTCGTTGGGAGACACTTTGGTGCAGCAGATCACTGTGGAGTTTGGGCTCTCGTTGATCCAGATACTTGACCTGAACGAGAACGAACAAACGCTGACCGTCAGCGTAAAATTGATTTATGTGAGTGTCCGGAAAACAGCTTGAATAAATTTCGACTCAATTTTTTTAATAGCGATATTTGCTTCTAAAATGTCATGCAACATAACTCAGTCATTGTCGGTTTACTTAAGACCATTGATTACTCTCTCTCTTTGAAATTTACCACAAATTAACAACGCTATACGGGAATGGCACTGGTGAATTCTGATCTTCCCGTGAACCACTATGGTCGGATACACTCATCAATAATGCACTACACACTTCCAAGATATCTCACATCTTTGCTTCAAATAATTAGATTTCATTGACTATTTAAAACGGTTCCCTTGGTATTACACGTAACGTTGTAGTCATGATTTTACTGCAATGTGAGTATAGACAATCATGCCATTATGAATAATGATTTGCAAATAAAATATCATAATCGAGAAGGTCCGAAACCTGCTTTTGTTATGCATTACGTTCTTCAACCAATAGGATGAAGCACAATTCACCAGTTGAGTCTGTTCGTATTAGTTTTCATGTATTTATCATCAGGTCTCTTGTGTTGTGGGATTCGTGGATGAACGCGGTTAGCGTTGAACGGGTTGACCTCAGGGAAGAATCGGAACACAATCGATGTTCGTGCGTGTCAGGAAATATGATCATTGGCCAGGTGTGCCACTCGGTGACCTGAAACGCAATCAACTTCGTCATCTCTCCACAACCCCTTACTCGCTACATTATGGCTGGTGTTTACTATTAACGTTTGATTAACACGACGTGTTACGAGCTCATCCTCTGCGAAACTGTTACAGTAAACCTACCGAATGTTTTCATCACCCATGTAAGATATGGATAGGGCAGATAGTTGGGCCGAGTATATTGTTTTATATCGCAAACCAGAACACCAATGTTAGAACACAACTCTTAGTGCAATCATGGGGTTAATAATGTGCAGACAGTTTGATAAGCAAAGAGTGAATCAAGACAGATCGATTGGCACATGAAGTGGTGCATATGTGTGCTTCAGATTGTGCACGTTTACTGCTCCGAGCACATATTTCCCCGAAATACACAAGCGCAATTTGATGCGACCCCTGGTTTCCCGAAAGATAAGCACTCGTCTAAACTACTATGCATATAATTTCAGAGTGGTATAATATTGTAGGGTGAGCAAAATCCACTCTTTTTAAGTCTTCAAACTTTTAATATCCAGTAATTATTACGAGAGAAAGGCAATCACATGTAACGTAAAATTTGCCCACTCGTTCAAACTATTTTCGTCTCTGTCAGTGGTGTTTAACTTTGCGCGCCATGACGGGCAGTATAGATATCCGCACCGTTTGTTCAAGAATTTTACCACACGCAGTGACACTTCATTATAATGAAGAATCACAGTTGGTGTTCACCAATTAACTGAGAAATTAACGAACGGTTTCCAATTTTCCAGCGTTGGCAAGATCATCACTTGATCTGGAACCCCGAGGATTATGACAACATCACTTACATCACAATTCCAACTGCGAAAATTTGGATTCCGGACATTGCCTTATACAATTAGTAAGTTTGCTTTCCTACTGGTGCATTGATCGAATTATCGATTTATATTCAGCATTTGTGGAATTGATTGATTCTTTCATAGATTATTCTACTTACCCACCAATGAGGAACCGTTTCAATTTTGTCATAGAATCGTAAAATTACTGCAATTTAATTTCCTCGATAATCATATGAAGCGATGACGAGTTAAGTAATTAGTAGAACCACATTGAATGTTTCTCTTTACAACCAAAAAGGATTATTACGCAAAAAACAATCTTATCACTGCTAGCTGTATGAAAATAGTGGAATAATCGCTATGCCTCACACCCTACCATTCTTGAGCGTAACGATCTTGATAAGGTGTCACTTCAACGATCTTCAATTGATTGTTTTGCAGAAAGCTCATTCGGATAACTGAAGCATCTGCTGTATGGGAAAGAATGCTTTTGGTAATCGACTCCTGTAAATATAGTATAAGAAAGATTGAAAAACTCAAAGCACTTCTAGCTGATCATGAACAAATGTCAGATGTCGTAACGCTGAACTGAAAACTCAGAATATAATGTCAGGAAGGCAATCGGTGTGACAAAATACAGAGTGACGGTGTATATAGAGTCAAAGCGTGTAAATATACAACTGAGTAACGTGGGCAATGCTACAGAGCATGATTTTGAGATGAATTCATCGAGCTCCATACGATAGATTTTGGGCGTATTATTTCGACCGGCAAGACCCGCCAAGCGAGTCAGATTCTAACCGGAAAACAAAGAGGGTTTCTTTCTGGCCACGGATATAGAAAAGACGCATACTTTGAATGCTTTTGTTTAGATTGAGCACATTAGTGTTTAAAATCGCTTAAAAGATGGTTTTTTAGTGTGTAGTAATGCAAGTGTCAAAGTGAAATCAATCTGTATGGATCGCTGTGTGAAGACTTGCAGATAACTTTGAGCATACGCTCATAGAAACACAAATTCCTGTAACACGCAGCCAACTTCCAAGCTTGATGGTAAGTCCTTTGGAGGAGCACAACGTCAGCATGGCGTTCGAATGTCAGGTCACGGATACGCATAACTGATGAGCAGCAATAACCCGCGAAACCGGTTGTGTGATTCAATCCTGCTTTTCGAACGTCATATACTACTAAGCAGTATAATTTTTCTTAAATCGATTGTTTGAAGAAACTCGACTTTTTAGTAGATTGTAATGCAGTAGGTGCGAAGAATAATTAAGGAAAATATTTATATATAAGTCGCATGACGAAATGTACTGTTAAAAGTTAAACATTGTTTAAGACAGCCAGAAACCCGTAGTGGTGTGTAAGTGCGGGGGATGTCAGCAACACATCACTTTGGTCATCCATAAGCGCCTTAAGTGCTTGACCACGATTCACTATGTGATTCTGTGTTTGAACATAGTGTTTCGTTGTACGAACCGTATGTAACAGAGACATTCAAATATAACCACTATACTACTGTTTTAAGGCTTACTGAATCTAATCTTGCTGTCTCCACCTGATAACGACAAACAGCCAGAAACCGGTAGTGGAGTGTAATTTCGGGGGATGTGAGCGAAACATCACTTTAGTCATCCATAAGCGCCTTGAATGCTTGACCAGGAATCACCATGTATTTCTGTTTTTGAGCATCGTGGTTTGCTGTACGAAACCTATTAAACAGAGGCTCCAAAATCTAACTATATTCACATCAATTTCTATTCTGCTACTTTCACCCGATAATAAAAAAATTAGCAGCCTAATTAAACATTTCCGGTCCCAGACTTTCAGAATTTAAACGGACGACAAATTAATCTGTCTTCGTTAAGTGTGTGCTGAATGTTGGAATAGATATCGAGCTGTTTACGTTCTTTCGACAATTGGTTAGCAATGTGTGTTGTCTGAACCGATTTTCTAAGAGATTGATTTGACTAACTGAGAGTTGCGACTTGCAATGCGTGAGTACCGTTGTGTGTGATTTTTTAACATTGTTTTCAAGCTGAAATTTCGAACAAAGATTCTTCCTTCTTCTTCTTCTTTTTCTTGAAAGCAATACTTTACCGAACCTAATTGTAATGTGCGTGATGAGTGAGTCGGTCAACATTTTTATTTGACTCAAGCTGACTGTGTGAATGAGTTATCACATGTGATGGGCCAGCTATGGTGTTCAGTGAATGACTGCTTCCGCGGGTGAGCTTTGTACACAAATTATGCTTTCATGCGTAAGATGTTTGTGAGCATTATTATTCCAAGTACAATTAGGCTCCGAGTGACATGAAACAGTGGATCGATAGTGAAAAATCAATTAAAATGGCATTGCCAACATTTTTGATAAACCACACGCTGGGAATCTGCTGCGGTTTTCGCGTCTAAACTGGATGAGTATATAACGAACCATACGGTATGTGACTGTCGCTATTGAGATTTTGTAATTTTACTACGCATACCTGTCATCCTATGGTTATTGTTAAGCTTACTGCTTTTTCTATCATAAAACTTTCTGAGTTTTGAGTTCTGAGCTCCGAATAAGGAATGAACGAACAAGAAGCTTGCATCTGAGCAACAACATGACATCAACTTAATTCCAAACTATGCTGTATGCTTGGGAATAACTTTATCTAAACCGCAATGCATAAGAATGTTGCTATCCTTCCGATCAAAACTGCACGTATTCATTTATGGTATCACTCCCCCGCCAACCCGCCAATCGCGTACTCCCATTTTCATCCACAGCGCTGACGAACGTCCCCAAGAGAAACGAGAATGTGGAGCTCGAGTCAATCACAACGGTACCATCGAGTGGTATCCCATGGCGATTTACAAGAGCACGTGCCCGGTGAAAATCAAATACTTTCCGTACGACAAACAAAATTGTACACTGCGGTTCGGTCCATGGACATACGACAGGTAGGGTTTGTTTTAGCTGTGAGCAAAATGATCAGATTGAATAAATCGTGTTGTATTGTCGACTGGCAATTAATAAGGTGGATGGACCAGAGATCTCCACAACCTGTGATCCAGCACTAATTCGAGCAGAAGTATAGATTGTTCTGCTTATACTTCATCGTTAATCAGATCTTGTTCAAAAATCTTTACACCACTAGTAATACGTTGTTCACATCCTCTGCGCGTACACACCACAACCGGTTTTTGGCTGTTTGTCGTCATCAGGTGGAGACAGTAACATTAGTTCAGTGACCCTAGAAACAGTGGATAAATGGTAACCAGGTTCTACGTGACTTCACTGTTGCTAAAAGGGTCCGTACAACGAACTACGATGTTCACGCAGAATCACAAAGTGATTCGTTCGTGGTCAAGCACTCAGGCTCTTAGGATTACCAAGTGATGCTTCCCTTCACATCCCCAAAATTTAACTCCACTACCGGTTTCTGGCTGTTTACCGTCATCAAGTGGAGACAGTAAGATTAGTTTCCGTGAGCTCTGTGACATTGGAAATGTGGTGTAAACAAAGTTGGACTTTGCCGCCAATTGGTTATGCACTTTTATGCATTCGATCCACGATGTCAATCGACCTTGATCGTGTTCATTTGTATTAACCAGAGGTGAATACACACCGTATGATGCAAATCGACCACTGATTTCGGTCTTGCCTACGTGATGTGATACCCCATAGACTTACTAGAGGCTACTTAGCGGTAACGATAAAACAGGGATTGTGAGTGCAGTACTACCAAGTTATGCTCTCTATCCTGCCGCTCAACCTTAATCTGACGAAATGTTGGTGTCAGAAACGAAACGTCCTGACCTACTGCATGCAAGATGTAAGATTAGAGATTAGAGATTCAAAAGTTTTATGTGTTAAAAGCACATAGCTTCACAATTACCATAACATGGTACATATTCGTTCATAAAAAGAAATAACAATCATGTGTAGCCTATTTGAATACTTACAATGAGTCAATAAGCAGGTGTCGTCAAATCGTTTTGCAACAAATAAGTGTCCAAATTTCGAATGAATGTTTCGACGCTGGGAGCGATGACAATAGTTACGGAGAGGGCATTCCAAGGGAAACGGACACGTACAGAATAAGAATATCGGCGACAGTTATTACGGGAATGGAGACGTTGCAGTGTCGCCGAGTGGCTGCGTGTATGATGTGACTCACAGTATTCGGTTAAATGTTTGAAAGGATTATATGGGGAGTGAAATATATCTTGCGCATATTTTATATCACATCATTCCGAAGGCTTCTATCAATCGCTGGTTTGCGGATAGATTGGGTTAGTTGAACTCAGACAGTACATCTCAGGGTGCACGACTACTGCGAAGTATTTAAGCATAATAAAATTCAACAATCATGTAGGTTTATACCTTTATCCATGCTCAATAGATCGCAGAACCCACAAACGGTTTTAGTCTGTTTGCGCTAAGCAAATACAGGCTATCTGTTTGGGTTCCTAGCATAATAAAACCACTGCATGTACGGCAAACAGTTGAACATTGCAGTTGTATTTGAATAGAATTATTCTATTTGTGGATGCGCCTCGTCACCAAACGCTTTGATCTCCACATCGTTTAAACTTGAAGTTCGCTAACATGAAACAAGTATTTTTGAGGAAAACAATCATGCTTAGTGTTTGTGTGATGAAAAAGCGTGCATCTAGGGATATTCACTGGTGGAATCGTTTGATGTGAGTATTTTAATTACGTTTCAGACAACACAGCTTATTGCTACCTAAAACATTTCAAATTATCATGTATCCATAACGTTGAAGTCATAGGGACTATTAACAACAGCTAGATGATTCATTTTACAAGACAAATTAGGTGGCAGTTCAAAGCTGATAATACGTTCCGATACGCGCCCTACGAAAGCCAGTAGAAAACTGGTCTACGCAAGCGCTGGCCATGTATCAATTCCCCGAATACCACATTCTTTGAAAGATTTTTACACGAGGCGTTGACCTGAGGTGAGTTGGACCTTCTTTGTCGTTGGTCAAGATATCGTTGAGAGTTTTGCGGCCTGAGATATAGGACCGAAAAAGAAATAAGCGCTGCTTTGCTGGTGTAAGCTTGTCTGGCGATTTGCGAAACAGAGCAATAAAGTGAAACAATTTCTGCCAATCAACTCAAGGTTTTGCTGGAATGATGGATATAAGACCACCGATAAATAGTCCTTTTTTGTTCATTTATAAATTGTGCACCAAACAATATTATTTTAAGTGTTTCATCCCATTTACCCATTAGATAGTATGTATGATTCAGGCACATTTAAATTATCTATGTAGCCTGCATAAGAAGAAAAACAATTTATGATATACTATACTAACCATTCGCCATATTATAACATATCATTATGAGAGAAATGATTAGGCGTTGTACTATGCAAACCGAATAAGACGCGTTAAGGAACAGTTTTTATCTATTCAATCCTAGAAATCGATAAACAGTACTAGGAATTCTAACTTTAAAGGGATCTCGATTGATTCGTGAATAAATATACGACTTCTTTTACACTTCTTGTTTTCATGGGCTCAATCGTTAATCCAATCAATAGTTATCGATCGTGTAGTTTGACCACATGTGTTTAATTTCCCCTTAATCGCCCAAACCCACAGCGCCCGTTTGAACATTTCATTTCGCACATCAAATTTCGAGACGAACGAATACATTGCAAGCACCGAGTGGAATTTGACAAATTATCGAACATGGATGAAAATCCGAAAATACGTTTGTTGCCCGGAGGTGTTCGCGGACATGTTGTTCGAAATTTTGATCGAACGGCAACCTGCCTACTACAACCACCTGCTCATCCTGCCTTGTTTTCTGCTCTCGGCAGTAACTCTGGTCTTGTTTTGGCTTCCACCGGAGACGCCGGCGAAGATGGTATTAGGTGAGGTGTAAAATCGATTCTCCATTGGTGATATGATTTGTGTTTTTAATTCATTTATTGATTGGGAATTAATTCACGCGATGACGAATAACCATGATTTAGAATAATAACCGTGTGCGAATTCCTTAATATTTATAGTTGGTGCATTTAGTGTATCTGTCATTTACCGGAAAGAGACGTAGCATTTCTTTTGTGAATGTGATTCAAATATTATTAATTTGTTATTATTATTCATAAGTATGTTAAATAGTTAAGCATTTAGTGTATCTGTCATTTACCGGAAAGAGACGTAGCATTTCTTTTGTGAATGTGATTCAAATATTATTAATTTGTTATTATTATTCATAAGTATGTTAAATAGTTAACTAAAGCATTGTTAATTGTCTAAAACAGATTATACATTAATGTCAGTTAAGATTTGTCAACATATCTATCTATCTATCTATCTATCTATCTATCTATCTATCTATCTATCTATCTATCTATCTATCTATCTATCTATCTTCTATCTATCTATCTATCTACTATCTATCTATCTATCTATCTTCTATCTATCTATCTATCATCTATCTATCTATCTATCTATCTATCTATCTATCTATCTATCTATCTATCTATCTACTATCTATCTATCTATCTATCTATCTTATCTATCTATGTATCTATCTATTCTATCTATCTCTCTATCTATCTAATCTATCTATCTATCTATCTCATCTATCTATCTATCTATCTATCTATCTATCCTATCTATCTATCTATCTATCTATCTCTCTATCTACTATCTATCTATCTATCTATCTATCTATCTATCTATCAATCTATTCAATCAATCATAAATCAATCAATCCAATATCTATCTATCTATCTAATCTTATCGATGTATCTATTTATCTATTTATATCTATCTTTCTATCTATCTATCCTCATCTATCATCTATCTATCTACTACTATCTATCTATCTATCTATCTATCTATCTATCTATCTATCTATCTATCTATCTATCTATCTATCTATTTATCTATCTATCTATCTATCTATCTATCTATCCATCCATCCATCTGGCAACTCTCATACATGAATTCAAGATTCATATACTAACTCATCGTTAACTCGTTGACTTACAATTTTCTATAAACATCGGGTCATTGATAAAAGGATTGTCGTTGAATCCCATACAACAGAAATTGCCTCGTGGCTTGTATAGTTTACAGAATTCTTGTGGTTCATGCGGTCGCTGACACGATGTGGTACGCATTCTGGTAGTGAACCATTCAGTGGTGTTCGGAATACGCAGTGTACACCCACATTTCTTATCTGGGATTGAATTCAATCGATAAATGTTGGTTTATTATTGTACCGACCCTTCAGCAAGCAGTGAAATTTCGCTTTCCCACTGCAAACCGCGTAGCTAATTAATCTGTAAAATAATATGGATCTGCCCCAAAATGTTTAGAGAGCATGGAAATACTTCTTGAAGTGTGAGCAAGTAAAAGCATCGTGTTCCATCATCGATGGAGATTGTTCCAAACCACTTGGCTGCACGATTATTATCCTCGTAGAAGACGCGTTTCTAAGGAACGGTGAAGGTGCTTATTTGAATCCATTGTGCAGGATCGTGATTAACAGATTGTGAGATAATATTATCAATGATTTTTTAGACGAATTTGTATTAGGCAGTGTTCGACATCCTCGGCTACATTATGTTCCATTGAGTTTGGTCTGTGAAATCATTTCAGATAATCAAAGTTCCAATCGACACTAAGTTCGTTACATCCTAACAAAGATTTCTACACCCAATTACAAAAGTTTATGAGAAGTTTAATTTAAATGTGAGCGGAGTTTAATTTTAATATTGTTTGATCACTAATAACGCACTTAGCTTCCATGTATGATCCTAACTACAAATTTATTAGCTCATCGACCAATGGCAATATTCAATCCTCCATTATAGATTCTGCACTAAGTATTTGCTGGAGCATATGAATTGACACATATTTCGGTTTGAATTGACCCGGATTTATTCAACTTATCGATTGTTCGTTAATGCTTTTCCAGGTCTCAACATCTTCACTGCATTTTTCCTTCTGCTGCTTTTGCTCAACGATTCAATCCCGCAAGCCTCAAGCTCATATCCACTCATCGGTAAGTAATTTTCGTAGTAATTGCTCCTGTTAAAGAAAAAAGACGTTCAATTCAAGACCATCTCAAAGTTATATCTAGTAAAGCGTTTGCTAAATGCTTATCATGGCTTACTAAAATGACTTTGGCTGATTGTATTTCAATAGTTTAATTATGACATCTTTGGTCTGTTGAAGCTCATGTGTTACTGGTCAATGTTTATCTATAAAATTATTAGAAGCGATTCTCTACCAACAATTATTTGATGACCAAGTTCGTGTTTATTTCGAATAAAATTGTGTAATAGTTTTACTACCCCCATACAACGTAGAATTCTTGCGTCGCACCACTCCGAAATCGGTTTACCAAAAATATATGAACTGGTTTCACTCTGGATGTTGATTTACGAGGTGGCGAAATCACAATTTATCTTATCCCTCGCAATGGGGAAAAATTTCAGTGAGAAAAATCAAAACCTCGTTTTATCGCCGGGGAGAGTTGTCCCACGATCCTTGTCTAAAAGTCTCGGGAGAGTTCGATTGAACGGCAAGTGAGCGGCGGTCAATTCGATTGCATGCACCGTATGCTCGTGAATCCATTAACGGGATGGGATGCGATGGGGTGGGGGCTGTGGGCAAGTTAATTCAATTTGCCCGTTTGATGACTATTGGTCATTTAATCATGATCAGATTTGGGTGACCAGCGGTAACCATTTCTTCGAGTGAATCGATTTTCAGGGAAGTGAATTTCAAGTCAACAAAATGGAAGTTACGGTAATTTGTTTTTAACAAGTTGAGACAGTTTGGGGATAATTATGCACATCAACGGAAGGAGGCCAATATATGCAAATCATACGTATTAGTACTGAGAATGGGAATGATCTGTAATTGTTTCCAAGTTGCGCTACCTTGGTTCAGTGAATTTTGGTCATGAATGTATAAATCAAGTTAATGACGATCTTATATTCCATTCGGATTTTGAGTGACTATGCAGTTAGGCTGCGAAGGTAACACTCTTTCATATACCGTTCATAGTTATATTCAGTCTCCAGTCGATTTACATAGTTTTTCATCTTTCGATCTGAGTTTCGTTCAGAAACCGACAACAACCACAAAAACTGCTTATTCTTCAGCCACAAGCATATGCCTCACATTATATATTCTAATTTGCCGTTGTAATCTAATTCTTCGCATCATTCTCGCAGTTGGCAAAGTACATCACATATTTTCTAGACACAACACGATTGAAATAACTTTGTAATCCTCTCGTTCTGCATTCACTCGTTTGCACATCCATGTTATATGCTTCGTAACTGTAAAGCATTTATCTTCCGTTGTTGTCTCACCTGAGTGATTCAATTTTCGCTGCCGTTTAGTAAGCTCTACGCAATAAGTTCTGTCCTTTCACTTAGGTTGTGTTTGCTCCGGCGATGGGACTTCGATTGAAACAAAAATTATTAATGTTCTCTTAAATCACTCATTCATCTCTATATATTGAAATAGGTTCTTCGCGATAGTTGGACTTGAATAAATGGGATAAAGGTTTAATTAAAGGTGAGCGTTCATCAGTGATGATTCCCATCCCCGAGAATACGAACTTCCAATGTGTTCAAACTGATCTTTGCGTCAGAGCGACTTTGCAACATGCAGCATACATATTACCTATATGTTATCAATTCGCGTAACTCGGTTTTCGGTTTCATGCCGTTTATTTCGAATCGATCACATTGCTAAACAACCTACGTTTTCCTCCCGAAAGTCTGTTTCAGCACCAGTTTTTGGTAACGCGGGGCATGTGCTTGTCCTTGAATTGTGATCCATTCGAAAGATATCGGGAAATCGACAAAAGCAACTTTTACTGCTTCCGACAATTCTCCCGATTACGTCTGCGGTAGTGGTACACCTCATGTTTACACGATGCTAGAAATACTTGAGCACTGGTTAAGTATATACGTTTTGCTGCGTACACATATTCACCATGTAAAAGGTTAACCCTTTGTCTACTGACGATAACTCTAGTTACCACGTCAAACAAGCAGTCGATTGCTCAGTAGCTCCCGTCGGTACCTTCAGTTACCATCGGATTGCACTCGTCAGGCAGCGTCTGGCATCTGATCCATAAAAATCAATCATGTGTTTTATTTATGCCATAATTAAGCAGAATAACACAAAAATATCATAAAATACTTATATCCAATTACCGTAGACAAAGGGTTAAATTCCATCGTCGACCCTACCAGTGTGCAGACATAAGTGTTGTCTGTTTGCGTCACGTCCTGCTTAGACAGTTGCTCAGCTTGCTGTGAAGATACCGCGCAGAGCCAGTAGTGAAGCTTTAGCTAAACGCGAACCAGCCGCAAGAATTCAGTGCGCATTTATTTACGTTTAGCACGGTTCGCTTTGAGTTATCAATAATGATCGATGTATCAATTTTTTTGCCTATCGATTCACTGTTTCATGGTTGATTGGAGCTAATCCTGTTGTATCACAGCCAGAAAACGGTTACGGAGTGTGTGTGTGTGTGACGGGGTGAACAACCCAAAACTTTGAATGTTTATAAGCCTCTTGAGCGCTTGATCGAGAATTTTTTTGAATTTAGACATCTCGCATTGTAGTACCAACCCTATAAAACATTGGTTTAACAATTCCCATTTAAGGCTTGAGGAATGCAAACAACAATAAAAAGACAGCATTATTTTGTTAACACGTGGAATGTAAGCACCATTAAAACTTCATTAGAACTAAACAGCTCATTTTCATGCTTTTCCAATGCACACATCCCACGACCGGTTTCGTGTTTTTCGCACTAATCAGGTAGCGACTGTAGGATCAGGATCCGCATGCGCTTATTTCGCTAACACGTGCAATGTAACCACCATGAAACCTTTATTAGAACTAATTCTACCAAGAACGAGAGCCAAACATCACCAAAGTGATTAACCCTTTAACCGTATCTCCGAGATTGGCCGCTATGCCGTGCCTGCATCTCGTTCAAACTGGTATTTCTTCCGTGACCCTCGAGGCAGCAGGAAGGGAGGTTGTCTGTCGCTCTGTGAACGTAAGTGGAAACATCTGGTGTTATAAAATACGTGCGACAAATGTGGTACACGATGTGGACAGTAAACGCTGTATTCATTTTGTGCAACGTGCGCCGTATGTGGCCACGATTTAAGGGTGTGTACCACATGTGGTGCACGATACAGGTTGAGACAGACACTCGAGTACCATATATGGCGCACGATGCGGTTAAAGGGTTAAACAGGGAAAGTGTTTTCATTTATTTAGAATTCGTGTCTGTGATGTGAAGCTTTGAGTGATTCAATCGTGCTTAGATTAAGTGAACATCAAAAGTTTCTCATGTGTTGTGATAAGCTAAACGGGTAGCGTTTAATCGCCCGTATCAATCAATCATCAAATCACCACACCACTAAATTTCTATATGAAAGTAAGAACTACACAACATCAAGCCATATCTATGGTTACCACACAGCGGTGGCAGTTTTTTTACATTTTCCAGTATTTTATTGATCAAAGTTCATTTGTTATTACATAAACGTAATCAATACACTTCCATCACTTCAATTTCTGTACCAAACGCTTTCGTCAGCAAAACAAATAATTGTTAAGTAAAGGGCAATCCAATTTTTTTCGCTAACCACCGATCTAGTCTGTCGATTCCCCGCTGGCGCCAGGTTGGCACTTTTTGGAACTGCCTTTCGACATTTTTTCCACACCCGTTCTCACACACGCAACACGGTTATCGATCATTTGGGGAACGATCTCTGAAATGGTTTACAATTTTATTCGAAATTGTTACCGTCAATTGTTCATAATTCAGTTTGATGGTGGAGTGTCTGGGAAATATGTCAAGACTGATGGCGTTGCTAACTGACTGGTCTAAACAGAACGCCGAGCCACAGCACACAAGGGAAATAATTGAATTATGCGATTAAAAGCTGTGTGATTATTACGGTGAGAAAGAGGACAGTAGGGAGTTTCTCGACTCGCGACCAAAAAAACGGAAAGCAGTACAGCGTACCACATATATCAATAGCAACAAGTTTGACAGCTATTTCTCCATGTCACTCGACAAAAGACCGAACACGTTTTGCCTGCCATCTGTATGATTATACCGGTGTCCGACAATCGGTCGTCAAAGATTTCAGTCACGGGATAAAGACCAGTATATCTAACAACGGTTGAGTTGTGCGTCCAAAATATTGACAAGACTGTACATGAGATTCGTACGGTACTATTTAAAGAAAACAATCTGGCAAGAAAAATACCGTCGAACTGTATCCAACACCTCGAATGTTTAACAATCGCAATTAGAACGATCTGTCACAACATCAAAAGCGCGGGTGCGGTCAAATGAAGATAAAACCGGAACCGATAAACTCAAATAGTTCAGTAAAACGAACTGGGTAAAAGTATCCAAAATGCAGGCAGTTATAAACATTGTGTGGTGGGAATAAAATTAATTGAACTGTTCATCTTACGCAGGGGGTGGGAAAATATGTTGAGAAGTTTTGGTTGCGAGCTTAAGTTCGCCTCGCATTCACCTAGTGTAATTGTCCGCAGAACCAATAGTATGAAATAGCTCAACTTGTGACTTTTTTCGAAATTGCTAAGAGGCTTAGACGCTCGATGATACAAGCATCTCAAAAGTGAAATATACTCTTGGAGACATGGCCTCCAGACTTGGAGAGCATAGTCCAGAGCTGTGGTTTTATGTTGTTATCATTATCACTAAGAAATTAGACAATATTATGTTAGGAAAAACAATCAGCTTAATAATGCACGATGGCGACGTATATGGATTAAAATCATATATCTTTCATCGAGTTAACAAGCACAAGTTCATGGCGCATGGTTCTTCATGAACTCATGGAGATTCGAAGTGAAATCCACGACCGCTTTCGAGCGTATCGTTTCTTAGAGTTTCAAATGAAACAAATCCTACTGGAGAAAACATTACGCCGATTATCCAATCAAGGATTTCAGATTGTTGAAGCCTTTGAGTGTTTGCGTGTACGAGTAAGATCCTCGTGCTTTGTCAATGTTTGAGAGAAGGATTTTCGGTGTGAACAGTTTTACAGACCAACATAAGATCACTTCGTATGCGTCGTTAAGTAAGATGTTGTAGTTTTAGTTTAAACATTCGCTTTTGGAAAACCTAATTCGTATAACATGAGACCAACTTGGTTGTGCGATGATAAATCTTGTCAAGAAGTTCCGCATCCGCCTGCGGACATTGCACCTAGGCTCGGAGTGAATATTTCATAACCGAGTGCACATATGTATTCCGTATCCAGTGTAAGGTTTCGGGCGTGAAACTCCTAAATATCCCTTTTAGAAGACCCAAGATACGCCTGGATTTATTAAACGTGTGATTGCAAAATCGCATTGCGTGCACGATCAACCCTTAACTTCATTTCCTTTTACGCCTGACCATTTGGCAACATACTGGACCCGAGGTATTTGAAGACTGGAACATACTCGATTGGATAGCCCTGCACGTTCAATTGCTGATGCCTGGTGTAATGGTATAAGAAAACGCCTTGGTTTTTGCTGCGTATATTTCGAGACCGACTTTTGCATCAGAACAACTAATGCGGTTTAAAAACCTTGGCAGCACTTTTACTTTTTCGCCAAAAACAACTTCATTATCCGCGTAATCGAGATTTGTGACCCAGAGATCCGTTGATACTCGAGAGTACGTTAATGCCTGGTTCATGATCCAGTCGACGATATAGTTGAACATAACAGGGAGTAACGGACAGCCTTGCTTTACTCCAGTGTGCAAGCTAATTCGCAACACTTTTAACGTAGGCGCGAATTCGAGCTTCAAAGGGACCCCATCAGATATCATAATGTCCCATAGAGATATACGGTCTACAGAGTCAAAGGAAATCGATAAAACATGCTAACGTTTGCTGCTGATACCGTGCACGGTGCACCAAAACCTTGCTTAAGGTGAATATCTGATCAACACATCCCATTCAGGGGCGAAACCCAGCTTGGTTGACTGTATTGCGCATATTTTGTTCGACGGAAAACCGGTTTAGCAGTAGCTTCGCAAACAGCTTAGTTGCGGTATTGATAAGACTCATTCCGCCGTAGTTGAAGCACACACATTTATTTCAACCTTTAGGTATGGGTAGCATAATTGACATTCCCCAGTCTGACGGAAAAACTTTCGTCTCCCAGATAGAACAAAATAATTTATGTAGTCGAGATCATAATGCGTCAGCACATGCTTTGATATTCTAAACGAAAATTCCATCCTTGCCTGGCGAACTACCTTTCTTCATTTGTCGCAAGACCCTTGAAATCTCGTACTATGAGGAGGCATCACAATTTACTGGGTAACCGCAGTTCCTTACATGGACATTGATCACAGTTCTGCTAGCTGACAGGCGGTTCAGTAACTATCTGAAATGCTCAACCTACCAGGCTATCTTAAATTAAGGTCAACGATCAGATGTCCTGAAGAATTTCTGAGGTTTGTGTTAAAACTACGGCTCTCGGATGTGGTTCGAATCAGGCGAAACTGTTTTTCAATGTGTCTTATGTTCACTTCCGCTTCCATTTCAAATGAGATTTCCACTCAGTGTAGCTGACTATCCTTATCGTGTAACAGTTCATCTTAGGAGGCGGTAATAAGAAACATCATGCATTCAAGTATCTCTTGCTTGGGGAGAGAGATTGATGGTGTTCCGAGAGAGCCAATCTCGCTGGTGACAAGTGACGGTGTCTAGTTTGTTTTATGCCGCAGTCTGAGTTACTACCTTCAGTCTAGACTACTGTTGTTGAACTGGAGCATCATTCCCACCCCATTGCTCAGCAATATCATCAATGAGCTTCTTACGTTTGTCAGGGTTTTCTAAGACTGCCCTGTTTATACGCTTCCTATGGGTTTTCTTTCGGTGGTTTAGCGGGCGAAGTCGGAGTTTTACGCGAACGAGAATGTGATCAGTGCCTGCTACATTCCCTGTTTCAGCCTCCCGATAGTACCTACAGTCCAACACTGATGACATCTAGCGGATGTGAATAAGGATATAATCGATCTGATTATCTGTTCTTCCATCATTTGAGTACAAAGGTACCAAGTGCTTCCTAGAGTGCTGGAACTTGGTGTTGCAAACACATAAGTGATTGCAGGCCGCAAACGCAATTAACCGATCACTGTTCTCGCAGTGCTGCCCTCGGCCAATTCTGCCCAAAATTAGTTTCGTTGCAGCATCTGCTGATCCAGCACGTGCGTTCCAATCTCCGGCCATAACCAATATGTCTTTTCTAGTTACTCTATCGACGATAGATTGTACTTGGTTATAATAATCGTCTTTATCATTTTGACGGGCAGATAATGTAGGGGCATACAATAAGACGATAGTAATATTGCACTCTCAGCTGAACCAATGCAATTCTTGGGGAGACAGGCTTTCATGACATGAGTGATGGCTTGTTTTCCGGCAACTAGCTCGATGTAAGCTCTAACAGTAAGATATAGAAAAAAATTAATTTAATTTTAGCCGTGGGTTGAATCAACGGTTCGGTACTACTTTTGAGGTTGTCAGGGTCATTTCAGCTTGATTATTCCGATCGAATCCATTTGACTTCAACTATTCAACTCCAAGAAAACTTTCAACGTGAAGTTAGCGTTGAAACTGCGACATTCTGAACAAATATTTCCACAAGAACATCGTGTGTAATAAAACACTGCTGGCTCCGGCAAATTAAAACAATTTTGGCTACAAATTTGTTCAAAATTCCCTTTCTTGGTCACTAATACATGCAAACACAAGGGAATCTGTTCTATTTCGAATTGGGAAAGCATGAAAATATTAGCGTTTCCTGAATGGAATATTATAAAAATAGACGGTTGTACATGGTATGAATTTGACATTCCAACTATCCGGACAGTAACTTGCGCCTAAGTTCACTCAAAGTTGTGTGGTAACTTATCAAACCTATTATTTACTCATCATAATCTCCTGACTCGCTAACTTGACTCTCGGCACCCATCCATATACCGAACACATGTACATTTATTCACCTGAACCATTTATCAATAACATTTCACCGACAGGTAATTACTACTGTATCAACATGACGCTAGTAACGGTGTCCACATTTCTCTGCTTGATGGTCGTCAATATGCATTTCCGTGGAGACCGTCAAACGGAACTTCCACTGTGGCTCAAGAAAGTAAGTTTGCTTAGTTTTCACGAATGCATAATCGATATTCAATAGGGTGGGTGTTTCACGGAGAATTGAGCTGCATGAGTTTTCAGGGTCATTATCATCTCGGTCCCACAACTAGTGTGAAACGGTGACTTGGATGATGTAAAGATATACAAGCAGTGTGCTATCATTCACTTAGGTGACACTGGTCTCACCCGCTTACTTCGTCATGGCCTGCCAGTAGAGATTGTATTCAGCTTCTTGCTCAGTCGAAAACTCGAATGCTGAATCAAAAACTGTTTTAGACTAATTGATTACTACTTCATTGTATCCCATATATAGTGCAGCAGATTTCATTTAAGGCGGAAAACAATGCTTGTTTTACAAATAACTAGTGGTTCCTGTTCAGAAATTGAACTGATATGTATGTGTGAGTGACAAATGGGATTTTGTTTGAGCGTTTTTGCAGTAAGAAAACTCAGGAAACAGCACTCCATCATCACGGTCGATTGACCTGATCAACAATAACTAAACTCACACACTGTTTATAAAGTTTCCCAGTGCTCTCCCATGAAATCGCGAATTAAATTTGAACTTACTTTGTAGATCTGGCTGTCCTCAAGCGCCTTTAAGTGAAACTACTTTGGTATTTACTGTAAATTCAAGTAATTAAATGAATCGAGTTTGTTGGTCGGGGTTTGGTGAAAGTAATTTATCGAGAAGGCTTCTTGGACACGCTAAAATTCTAGATTACACGAAGACTGAACTCCCGTTGTTGTTGCTCGAGATCCTGGCAAAATAACAAAAATAAATTGGTTACCAGCAATAGTGCGAAAAACCAACCACTTGCACTGCCAGGTGGAGAAAATGACAGCAACACTTAAACGCCATGATGCTCATCCGAAAATGATTTGGATTTTTAGGTCTTAACTGTTTTAATCATTTTTGATTTGTCGTCAAGTTTAAGAAAAATGAAGGTTGCTATCCATCCATCCATCCATCCATCCATCCATTCATCCATCCATCCATCCATCCATCCATCCATCCATCCATCCATCCATCCATCCATCCATCCATCCATCCATCCATCCATCCATCCATCCATCCATCCATCCATCCATCCATCCATCCATCCATCCATCCATCCATCCATCCATCCAGCCATCCATCCATCCATCCATCCATCCATCCATCCATCCATCCATCCATCCATCCATCCATCCATCCATCCATCCATCCATCCATACATCCATCCATCCATCCATCCATCCACCCACCCATCCATCCATCTATCCATCCATCCACTCATCCATCATCGTTAAGCCTGTCTCCACTTTGTCTTCCATTTATCCACAGTTCTAATAGTCAATCATGTATGAACGGGCTAGTAATTTTCAAAATACAAATAAATATCAGCAGCTTCGAAAGTTTTTCCATATTGATTGCAATCCCCGTAATGTTATTGATATACCATGACCAACCAATTACTTCTCAGCTTGCCTTCAACCATGCTGCTCGCTATCTATTTGTCAACGTGAATCCACCGAAACCGCCTCGCTCACCGGCGAAGAAGAAGAAGACGAGTAAAACGGTTGAACGCGAGTCAAAGGAGAGTGAAGATCACTTGATCTATCGATCGCAAACTCGAGGGGCCGGCATTCATTTCACGGATATCCCACCTTACCGTAAGTTTAGCACCGGGTGGAATTTGAACGAATTTGACATTTATCCGAACAAACCGATAAATCATGCAAGTAAATAACCAGGGTAATAGTAACAATAAAATCTGGTTCAATGCGATCGCTATAACTCTATAATCAATTTTTAATGATCGGGTTCTTATTAAGTAATGCGTGTCATTTGAAAATGATATTTTTGATGCAGCGTTGTCAAGGGAACATTGCAGGTAGCAAGTGACCTAGAAATTGAATAAACATTTACTAAATATGATCGGCTATTCAAGAATTGGGTTTCGTATGTGTCTAAATCTCGAACGTAACCAGACCCGTTATAGAGTGTGGTATTCCGCTGAGGATATTGAATTTTCTTTTTCAAGCCCTGTATGATAACACATTTCCCGCGAACTCGATTTTGTACCCTGTCACTGCTGTTAAATAAATAGAGTACAGTCACCATACATCAAGTGCCTATCGGCACAAGCAAGAATTGATTAGCGCAATTTTATCGCACGAAGACATCGAATTTCGATTATCGATTTAACTTACTGTTAGTTGTCGTTTCTCGTAACCAAAGCAACCAATGTGACCGACACTCGGACTGTGTGCATGCCACTCTTATTCACTTCCTCACGTAAAGGAGGTCAAACTAGTGCACCATCTAAATGCGAGGTGATTCGGATAAACTCGAGAGAGCGAACTAAAAGTACAAATTGTTTGAATGAAGGTATCGTTTATACGGACACAGAATGTAACAAGACTGAATGTAACATGAGTGAATTTGCCGCATTTTGCTGAAATCCATGGTGAATTCAATGTTGATTTTCTTATTATTATGCAACAACATTGCTAGTTGTACCGCACTACAAACATTTCTTGAGGCTTTCACTTAGATTTTTACTGATTGATATTTTTCTATTTGGTGTTTCATTATCGGCAATACATTATTGATCTCCAGTTTTTAATTAAACAAGCGTTGCTCTCACATTTTCAGCCCATCTACACTTTCCCTCGAATCCAGACAATCAGCCATATCCACAATATGCCCCATACCCGACTAATCCCCGATGGAACCAAAGACCTGATGTGCATTATGGGGCCCCACCAATCAATACAATTCCCTTGTATAACCCGCAATATCCCGACCAGATGTACACTGAATCTGCCGCGCCCACAGTTTGCTCATTTTGTCCTGCGTGTGCTGGACTGGCCGCGGTTCAGGCGGCCAACCTTGGGGACAACGAACCGTCAGACAGCATCGAACAAGCTCCACCTCAGCTGCAAGCTTCATGTTACAATCATCGAGGTCTTCCATCGCAACCGTTTTCTCGTGATCCCGCCGAACAATTGGCTGCCGTTTGGGCTTCGGCGATGACTGGTCTGAATGTAAACACTTGCCAACCTCCGTACGACAAAAGAACCGCTCTGGTAGATGTTGAGACATACGGGAAAGATGCCGAAGACGAAGTGGATGAGGAAGAAGAAGAAGAAGATCAACTGAATACATTCACTTCCAGTCGAGATCGCTCCTTGGATCCAGAACTGGAATGTTTCCTATTAGAATGTATCCGACCACAATCCACTAAACGAGGTATCACCGAAGCGACACTTGGTTGGACAGGCTCGAGCAAGACCAAACAACCGTTTCCAGCATCCCCATTCTACCAATTTAGTTCCCCGCAGTGTGACGATGAACCGGAATCTAGCGACAACGATTGGCAAGAGTCCCGATGCCACGAGACCGAGTATCAGGTCGCTCGAAGTGAGAGTGACGAGGAGGAGGAGGATTCAACACACGCCCCCGGACTTTGGAGAACCAGTTCTGGCAGGTCATCACACAAAAGTGAGGGTCACCAGAAAAGCGTTACTCGTGACAAAATACTACTCAAACGTGTACAAAAAGTCAAGCGTGACGTGTCCGAAATTGTCAAAGGTATCCGATTCATGCAACGGATAAATGAGAATAAGGAACGAATAAATGAGATCATTGCTGAGTGGCGAACTTTCGGAATGGTGCTCGATCGTTTTTTCTTTGTAATTTATCTCTGCGCACTTGGTATTTCGATTATCATGTACTTCCCGAGATCTGGTGATGAGGATGACAAAGATCACGACTGATGAGTGAATTGATCGTAATCGATCGTAATCGATTTATTGACGGAAAATGTTGTGATGGTTTTTCTCGCCTGAAACGATTTTAGATTTAGCGAATTCCCTTGACTGACAACTGAAATCCGTCAGCGAATGGACACTTTTGTGAACGAGGATTATATCGAGTTTTTGTTCTAAGTTCCAGTTTTTGTACATGAACAATTTGCAATGTAGAAGTTTATTGTTGGGAGTTGATTTCATGTAAATATACTGAATTCCAGATTATATTCGTTTTCTAACTCTTCATGGGAGATGCTAGGCAGTGCACAATACATTTTGTGGCGTATGGAGTAAACCGATGTTTTCGCAACGATTACAGAGCATAGATCAATGAATTTATGAAGTAAAATTTAAGTAAATTATGAAATATTTTATCATGGGTTTTTTTTAAAAAAAATTGAATATCATTACAAGTAAAATTCTTTTTGTTATTCCACCAATGATACGCATTTCTGTTCAACAATTGGGTATAACTCGCTTTAAGTAGTTGTGCTTATTTGATATATTCTAACCAGGAAGGATAGATCTCAGGAGATTGGCCTCTTCTAGGGTTCCCCTAGATTCACCCTGTGAACTGCGAATCCAACAACCGGGGGTGTGATATTGTTTGCCATCATTAATGGATCACAGCTGAGAAATCGCTGCAGTATTTGTGCCTTCGTTTTCTGTCTGCACGAATCGACGTTCTCCGAACACATCAGGTTGACGCGAGTCATTGGGTGCGGTACCACACAGTTACTTGTCAGTGGTACGCATGACCTATGCATGTTACAGAGTTGTAAAGTGCTCTAGGAAAGGGTGCCAGCTTTCGAGTGATATGACAAACACCACCCTTCAACACAACTCATGGATAGGAAGCGCTTAAATCGACCGACGAAGACAATCAGAGAAAAGCAAACGTTCATGGGTATTTTGTAAAGAATTGCATGAACACCGTTCGGAGGACAACCTATTCGGAAACAGAAGCAGATGAGATGCCTCAGTAGATATTGAATGTTATTCAATTTGTCAAGGTCGAGGGCTCGAATGGAACCAGTTGGTACGGCATCAGATCGAAGTAAGACACATTCGAGGTGTTGGTTGGGATTAGTTGATTGTGTGTGATTCTTTGTCATAGGCGTAATTGAAGCCCTGTGGGAATCGGGGGTTTTCAACGGTTGGTACATCAGCATTGGGGTGAGAATTAGAACGCCACAGACGGCTGGATGCGAAACGCGTCAGTGAAGTTATTAAGGTTGGATGGAATGTTCTCTAGTTGTGGATCAACCAAGTAAAACAAGTTAAGAGGGGATCGGGATATGAAGTCGACTGACTTCACATACTTGCCCTCGTAGCAATATATATGAAGTTTTTATGTTCAGCGCTCTCTCCTATTCTCAAGTCATCGTTGAAACAAATATAGCAGCATCGACCAGACAAGTATAAAATAACGCGCACATACATTCAATCTGGGAAACATTCACTAAAAAGTTGGCTTTTTGTATGACTGATTATTTTAACACATTGTTCGACATCAATCGTTTTATGAGATTAATGAATGAATGAGACATTTCCGGCACCGTTCACTGTTAGCCACTTGCCAAATGAAGTCAAATTCTCGTTTGCGTGTATTTTCATCACACTCACCAGTCAAATTCTGTTTTATGATCATATCACGCTCATTTTAAGTGAGAAATGTAAAAAAACCAACGCATGTTCGCATAGTTAATTGCTGGATCTTTGTTTAAATTCACTTCATAGCACACTCACAGATTGTTTTCTTGGGCAAGATGTAATGAACGAATTTCTCAAACCTGTAGTTATTTGCTTTCTAGCGTTTGACACCCAGTCTATCAATCATTCTTAGATTTTTGGCTACGTAACAGAGACCCATATTAAGGTTTCGCTTATTATTTGGTTTCGTTTTCCGTGAAATGACACAAAACCATCTCATCCCTTTGATTATTGATCGCCTCAGCTATGATGAGCACAAGGATTGTGCCACGCACCACTTTGGGCTAATTATTTGTACTCAAATAATGAAATAAATAAAAAATAATAATAGAAAAAGAAGGGTAATTTTATCGTTGAATTATTCGCAACATTTCGAAATGCATAAATTCGGGCGCAACGAACACTTTCAGACCAACGCTGTCAGTTAATTTGTTGTTGTCGTGTTAATGTTGGCCGGAAAGAAATGAACTCCAAGCACCGGTGTTCGTAAATTGTCTGTCCATCATCGTTTTCCAGTGTTCGCGCATCACTGAGGTTTGTGGGAAAATGCCGGGTGTAGTGAACCGTAACTTGTGGGGCAAAATGGTTATAACTTGACTATGCTACAATTTTATAGCCAATGATATCACTGATTACTTCGAAAGAGTCTTTCATTGCATGAATCTAAAGCTAGGGAGCGATTCGAGAAATTTGGTCAAATCTCAGTCTTATCTGGTTCCGTTCAAAACGAATGTGGCAGGTAGCCAGAGTGTTGCGCACAACTTGTTAAACAGGGGCTTAAGAATTCAATCATTGGCTGAAGTTAAACGCATAAAGCGCTTTAAAATAATATTCGAAATTTTAACTGATCCTGATCAAGTGATACTTAGCCGCAACAGTCAATCAGTGAGCATATAATGAGCATATGGAATAAAGCGGCTTTGTTAGTGTTGTACGAGTAAAAGTTCTCCGTCGTATCATATAGGTTTGAAACTCAATTCAAAATATATACGGAAATTGAGGAAAATTCCCATTTTGTGAGCAGAACACATAAGTAGAGATAAGGATATCCTTTTTGGCTTTCCACCGCATGCAACCTTAAGAAATTGGGAAAATGAATCTGATCATTAACAAATCTTGAACAAAACAAAAATCAATATATCACGTTTTATTGCTCAAGCTGCCTCGGTTGATATCGATGTCGGTCAAGACACTGAGAGATCATTAACTAATCGTTTTCGGACAAATAGGTTCGGCGGATAGATTGTGATAGTTATTGCTTGTGACCGATCGTGAATGCATAATCATGAAAAAAAAGTTGACAATAAATCGGTTTGAGCAACTTTTGGTGACGTTGATCTTTCGACACAAAGATGTTGTCAGACCAAAGGCGTAAGTACTAAAATGGTTCAGGTTTAGCTTGCATTCACTTGAGCAATCCTAAGAACTCCGCAGGTTATGGTAGGCATTGAGCTTGTCGAAATGGACAGGCGAGCTCAAAATCGATTGATACACTTCTGTACACCGTGTAAACCCTTAATTGTTTTGGTTGTGTAGAGGTGTAATCAACGTCCGTTGATTGATTAACCTGCTTGCATAATCAGTGAGCACACAAGATGTCATGCACTTCACTGCTTAACCGCTGCAACATATTGCTTCACTTGGCACTAGATTAGAAGCAAAAAGCATCGTCACAACTTGTCCAGTGCCTAATGCCATATTCCCCACGGTGATATCTTTTGAGTTCTCCCCAGTATACATCCTTTCTGTGAAACCTTGTAACTTGTTGACTGTTGCCGCTAAACAACGAGAAAAGTATACAAGTTGAAACCGATCAAATTGAAGCAGGTTCACGGAGAATAAGTCCAAGCTTCTGTGATCAAACATGTGAAGAATGCCTGGGGTGGAATGGGAAGTAAACAGCAGTTCCAAAGTATAAGAAGCGCAGGAACTATCATAATGATGCGGAGACTAAAACATGTGAGAAATGTCTATTTTGTTTTTTGGTTAGGTTCCAACACACAGAATTGAAGTCATTCCTTTCTCCGTGTGTTTGTGAAACATGTGAGCGTGGATGAACCATCACTCATTTCAGGTGAAGTCGTTGAACGCGAGGTGGTCTTGTGGCCCTAGCAATACACTCGCTGTTAGGCAATAGAGAAGAAGATTCGTAGTCCAGTGTGTGGATGGTGCACAAATGGTGTTCGCTGAGCTTGTGTAATTATTATTGAACGTTCTTTAATCAGGCTAGATGAAATCACCAGCAAGACTTTTTTCGAAGTGTCTCATAATTGAAATTATCGGGTCCCTTACACGTCTAGTTCATACTCTGGCTTCTCTGTGAGCGGTGTCTCATTGGTCAATAGGTCACAGCCAATTGGAGATACTGTTTCATTGAGTTACTTGTTGAGTGGTATGCTTCAAGGTTTTTTCGCATCTATCGATTGTTTTCTTTTGCTACTATTTACGTACGCTCCCAGTTGAATTGATGCCCTAAATGATAGATATGAATTGAGATTAACCATTTCCGGTAATGTCTCCGTTTGGATAATTGGTGCTCATGTGGTCTTATGCTCAGTTTTCGACCGGTTTCCTCATCTTTCTGAATTCTCTACATGCAAACTTGCAAACAATATTCGAATGTTCGTTTGCAAGTTTGTCGTTCGTATTGTTGAAATGGTTGCTCAGTGTTGACACGAGCGAATGAAAGTTATTTAATTTAATTGAAAAACGGACCCAGGCAGCAATTTCTGAGATCAGTTAAACATAGGGTGGAGCGCTTCTGATTATGTATTGGAAAGCTACAAGTGAAAAGTGAGTTTAGATCGCTCGAGTACACAAGGTGAAACTAGCATATCTTATTTTGGAGCACTTCGTGTTCCAGAAACATCGTATATAATCGTACGAATTAAGCCGAAAAGTGTTGGGCTCGAACTCATGTGCAATACCGAAGAGGACTGCCATCAAACATCGTATGATTTAACACATTGCGACCGGTTTCAAGTTTTTTTATCAATTGAAGTTAGCATGCTTCGCGTTGGTGAGCCATGTGACTACCGATGTTCCCACTGTATCACACCAGATGCTGTGAGACAACCTGAAACCAGTCGCGCTTCGTTATTATGGGGATATGAGCAGTCCGGTAATTCGTCAGTTCCGATTATTTGATCAGTTGAACCATCATCAAAAATTTGTCAGAATGTCACTCCGTCTATATTAAAATATAAGTTGCTACTAATGAGTAGTTTCAAAAGTGAGAATACTACTTGTGAGCGGCCCTGTGAGCGGAACTCCGTCTTCCGTTGTACGCATAGTGTGGCGAATCCATGTTTCTCTTCCAACAGCCGCCTCAAAAACCACCTCGCCGCACATTCATCTGATGGTTCTGAACGTCCAGGCGATAATCTCGAGCAAGATCAGCATCATCAGGTTTGAATTTCTCTACTTTAGTGCCATGTTTGATTTTGAACTGTTTTCCATTCTTTGATTGTGCTCCCTGGGTTCCCTTACTTGGAGTTGGATGAGATCCGATGGGGTACGGATTCAACTAATGAAGAATGCTTCTGATTAAGAGACTCCTCCGGGAGTTTCTCG